>CM051256.1:57512613-57600113 GCA_027921565.1 Artemia sinica | reverse complement strand
CGTTTTGTAAAAAATTTTTTTGGAAATCCCCCCCCCTAAAATAAATCATACCCCTTTAAAAAAAATCCTAGATATGGCACTGTAAAAATTAAACCGTTCAAAATACAGATTGTTTCCAACGAAATACAGTTTAGAATTTGTAAAACGAAAGAAAGACGAAAGAAAGTACGGTTTTTTTGTAAACATTGATTAGTCCTGGGAACACATTCATTATGAGATCTTTCGGTGACCTATTTATTTCTCAATGTTATAATAATAAAAGATAAATTACTTAAATTATATATTGCTTTCAGTAAATGGCTCATTGACACTCGCGCTATAATTGGGGTGAAAGAGGAATGACTTCCCAGTTCATATATCTACTAATTCCTGTTCGTTTTGAGTTTGAATTGAATATCAGTTTTATTTTTGGTATGTTATAAATTCATTAATGGTTTTTTTTTTATTAATTGTCATATCGGTTCCTTTTAACTTTAATATCTGTTTTTTTTTTAACTATAATTGGGGAACAAGGTGGACGACTCCCTAGTTCATATATCCAGGGGCGTCCTGAGGCTCATTTTATTGGGGGGGGGGGGGGGGGAGAACTTCGTAAATTTTGCCAAATTGCTACCTGATTCATGCCGAATTATCAGCAGAAATCAAGAATTTTGCAAAATTTCGGCCGATTCTGCAAAATTTCTGCCGAAATTTTTGCCTTTGGCGATAATTTTACCGGATGCCAAAAAAGTTGGGATAGATATATGCAGGGAGAAAAAGGCTAGATATATGCAGGGGCGTCCCCTCTCGGGACGCCCATGCATATATCTACCAATTTCTGCTTGTTTTGCGTTGCTGTTGAATATCGGTTTTATTTTTTGTATATTATAAATCCATTAATGGTTTCATTTTTATTAAGTCTAATATCTGTTTCTTTTAACTTTTAGTTCATTGTTCATTAAATTTCTGGTAGTTTTTTTGCTCTACTCAAGACATAGCTTTGCTCTTTACTTTTGTTAATAAAAACTTTTTTTTATTTTATCTCTGTTCGTCTTTAATTCATTTCTGTAAAAATAAAAAAGACAGAAGAAGAACTAAAAAGTATCTTGAAAACAATGGTTAAGTAATTTACGATTCTATTCGAAGGCTCTAATTGAACGGGCAATTACTATTGACCTTTCACAAAGGCCCAAATTAAAAAGTAAATTAAAATATAAATCTATGCAAAAAACAAATTTGTGAATGTATACTTTTTTTTAGTTGGCTTGTAAGCAAAGAGTAAATGAATAAAACCTTTTAGTATTTTTTGAAGTTTATATTTTGGGACACTGTACAAATAGACTACAAATTAAATTCTAGGTTAATTCCTCCTCAGTGCAAGTAGAGCTATATTGTCTATGAATGGTCATCATAAGCGAATTGCTAAGTGCCAGAAGATTTCGAATTTCATCCTCCTTAATAATAAAAAAAAATAAATAAATAAAATTACAGTTCACAGCTTTTTGCAAAAAATTTGCAGAATAATAGAAAATATTCATTATGATCCAGAAAAACCGCACAAATTTTGTTACAAAATATTCAAAAATGTCAACAGGAAAATGGTAGGCCATCATTTACTCCATATCTCTTCATATCCATATCCGAGTCCTCCATAACTCTAAACCTAAAATGTATATAAACAGGAAAATGCTATATGATGTAGTATATGTGTACTGTGCAGCTGCATATAAATCGGCAAAGAATAGCATTTTCTTCCGAGTTTCGTAAATTCATTACCTTAGTGAAAACAATCCTTATTTCGAGCTTAATGTTCCAATTTCTCATAGTGTCCTCTTATTGTGTCCTTTTGGGTTACTCTTAGCCGAAGTTCGTCCTTAACTAGGCTGCAGCTTCCACTGCAACCACGATTTTAGAGACACGGGAACATTAAGAAATACAATTTCCAGTGAAAAAGAAATCATTTATTTAAAGACAGCTTTCATAGTTGTAGATATAAAATCACAAACTAAATGTCCCTGTCATTTATAAACCTAAACCTAAGGCATTTTGTTATAGGCACTGGTAAAAAAACGGCACGAATGATTTGTTAAATCGATTAGTTCTGCAAGGCACTGGCACTACTTTGTTCTTCTTTCTGGTATTAACTACTGAATTTGCAGCAGGGGGTAGAAAAAGTCGGTGCTTGGGGCTAGCAAGGAGAAATTGAAACCTGATTGAAACCTGCGATCTCTAAGAGTTTCAATCTTTACAGACTCAAGAGCAGACTTATAATCTACAAATTTTTCTCCAAGGATGATTTTAACTGCTCTTTTTTGGACTCATTCGAAACCATCACTTAGATATTCAATATTATGAATCTGAGGCGCCCAAAATGGACATCCATATTCTAAAATGGGACTTATGCATGTTAGATATGCCGTTTTCAGCTGATTTACTGGGAAACTGAAGCGGCGCATTGAAATCAAAAAACGTAATGCACAGTTGTCTTTTTCAACTAGCCCTTGAACATGAGCACTAAATGAGCAATCGGCGCTGAAATTAACTCCCAGGACTGTAGCTGAAGATACAAGCGGAACCCAGGGAGTTGGGCAAACAAGATTTTTTTCCAGCGGATTAAATCTTACGATTTTGGTTTTGCTTTCGTTGATCTGCAAACTATTTGTACTACATTCTTGTTTGAATTCTGTTAAAAGATCAGGGCTGAATTGCGGCATACCTTGGGTTGTATCTACTGTGAATTTAAGAAGCGCAGATAGATCGTCTACGTATTTGAATCGGTCATCCATGTTGTCCATAACATAATTAATTATCGCAAGAAAAAGTAGAGCGGCCAATTTGCTGCCTTGAGGGGCTCCACATGTATTCTCTTCCCAGTCAGAGTCGAGATCACCGGGAAAGAGGGCGTAAACACGCTGGTAACAGGAAAGTAGGAAATCAATAACAAGCAGTAAGATATGTTTACGTGCGCCCATTCTTTTAAGATTCGTAGCAGCCACGAGGTGCTTAATCAAATCAAATACTTTCTTGTAAACAACGAGTAGCAAATCAACCAAAGCGTCTCCAGATTTGAGCCATTGTACGATCGGGTGATAAAGCCTAACTAAATACAGTGTGGTACTACACCCTTTTAAACAACCATACTGGTACGGGTCAAGTGATCTCCGACTTGCGACATAAGTTCACGGTAAATAAAGGACTCCGTGACTTTGGTAAGGTTCGGCGTGGTTGTATTGGGTCCTAACTGATCACAGCTTTTGGGATGCTTCACCTTTGGAACGACAGGTGCAGGAGATTCTTTCCAGGGCTGGGGGAACGACTGGTCCCTGAAGCACTGATTAGTGACCAAAGTTAGAGGTTTTGCAAGAAATATAGCGTAATCACGCAAAATTTTTACTGGCGACTTGCCAGGATAGGCAGCACAGTTATGATCGGCGGTTTGCAACAGGCCCATTGAGAGAAGATGACAGTAAAGTTTACTGACATTGGTAAATATCAGGTCTAAGGTACTGCCACTTTGATGAGTGGGAATCTTCACTACTTGTATCAGATCAAGCTGATTGGATAGCCGCTGTTTGTTGGTCTGGTTGAAGTCACCTCCACCAATAAAGGCAGGAGCCGCATATGCACGTCAAAACTTATCAAGGCGGGATTGCAAGTAAATCAAAAGCTCCTTTCTGTGTTTGGCACTTTCAGTATAATAGACAGATGCCACTATCAGGCACGAGAACTTCTTCGGCAGTTGGGAAGGCTTACATTCAGCCCAGACTACTTCATGGCAAGAGTCACTGGGGGCACTTAGCAGTTTTGATGGGAGGTCGTTACGAAAATACAGTCCAATACCACCGCCTCTGCGGCTTAGGCCTCTATCACGACGGGTGTTAAGAAAACAAGCGTAGCCTTTAATATATCCGGTATAGTTTGTGATATCCCATAATTCAGTTACGATTGCTATTGGTACACTGGATTCCCGTAAGAAGACTTCTAGTTCGTCCATCTTGTTAGTCAAGGAACGGACATTGGTAATGAGAACAGAGGGAAGTTGCGATTTGGAAGACAGGAGTTCAGGACATGAATCAAGAGGAGTTTCGCTGGAATCAGCAGAAACAGTCACATCAGCATACCACGGCATAAGTGTCGGTCGGATTTCATAGTGTGTCTGACAGTTTATTGTTTCAAGCGACCGTAGTGTAACTTTCTGTTTAGTCTTTAATCTGCTCAACAGATCTGAAACATGCACTGGGATAAAATGCCCCTTATTCACTTTGCCTCCGCACTTGCCTCTGCGACGGTAGGTGGTTTCCGGCAGCATCACAACATTGCCATCTGGTGGGCTACATTGCAATTGAGTGACGAAAGTAGATGGCACCACTACGTGTCGAAGTGAATAAAGTTCGTAAATCGTTAATTTTTCGATTATGACTGGCATGAATACTGCACTAAACAAAATCAAAAGGGGCAAGTCTTTGATTATTTAAATTACCAGGGCAATAAACCAGGAACACAAGCACTAAAAATCTAAACTAGACATAGGTGCAAAGTAGCTATTCAGCGCTTGCTACGCCATCTCCCACATAATACCATATGATACCACATAAAAATACTTTACCTGGTGCAAGGTTATTCCAAGTTGTTCCATTAAGCTGTCTACAGCAGAGGCGACCCTTCGAGCATCAGCTTCAATCCTATTTAAAAACTCAATAGTTTGAGACGTGCTTGTTTCCATAACTCGCGGAGACGGTCTGAAAACAGTTTGAGGGGCTGAAAGAAAAGAGAGGTTTTGAAACTAGAATTTATGTATGTATTTTTTCTCGGAAATGGCTCCATATTTTTTTCGGGATAATTGGTGTCCTGAGAATTTCTGGCCTAAAAGATCTGTATAGGTCAAAAGTATGAGAAAATTCGTTAAGAGCCTTAATCTTGGAAAAAAATTCATGTGTGACGTAATATTAATATACATCATAATTGCAATGACTTCATGTGCTAACATAAAAGCCTGCACTTATGTTATATCCATGAACAGCGTCATGCATATGCGTTATATGAAGTCATTCACAGCATAAAAGGAGAGATTCGTCAGAATAAAAACCAGTAAGCTTACTGTTTTCAAAGCAACATGTTATGTAATGCCTGTAGGAACACCCAAAAACGAAAATTTGCAATTGTTAAATATGATGATTTTTTGGAACCACCTGAACTATCAAACGTAATCAGACCAAGGGAAAACCCCCAAACAAATGAAATACACAGTGGGTAAAAATCAACAACCTGGACCAGCAAATAAGACATGATCAATACGGGCACCTAAAGCAAAGGGTATTGACAAATTTTCTGAAGGAATCAAACTTCAAAATGAAGAAGAAAGAAAAATGTGGTTAAAAGATAAGCGACAGCGATAATCAAAACGTGCCAAAACTGAAAATGTAGAGGAAAGACACGTGCAGTTAGACAAGCGAAACTGAGAATCAGAGCGTATCAAAAGTAAAAATAAAGAGTAGACACGTTTGGTTAGAAGACATGCGACACAGAGAATCAAAGCGTTCCAAAAATGAAAATGAAGAGTAAAAACACATGTGATTGGAAGACAATTGACACCGAGAATCAGAACGTGTCAAAAGCAAAGTGAAGAAAAAGAAATATTAGGTTAGAATCACAGCAGCTTCGCAATCTTCGACACAAACAAGGTGTGGCACAAAATCAAATACATACGTACAAAGATGCCATTAACTACGTAAGTATTACATGTAAGCCATTTTAACCCTTCAACATTGCTTGTATTCACTGTTGACCCCAAGGAAAGAGTAGCAGGCAAAGGTAACTCATTTGGAGATTACTGCTTGCATGGTCGAATTGCATTGTCACCACCACAATTTCCAAATGAATTGGTTTGCCTTCCACAAACGTATCCGAAACTTGACTGTTTCGCTCTAGCTTCACTCAACGTAAGCGATGATCGAAATATCAATAGTCTTAATGTTTTTAGCTTTAAAGTAGCTGGACAAATTTATCATAAAATCAATTTAGCAGCACATCCATCAAAAACTGCTGAACGTGATTTTGAACTACCCTCATATGGCCAAATGTACTTTTTAGACCCTAATAAAGCTATTGAAGAACGCCCCAAGCATCCTTTAAACTATAGGATCTCTCGTAACCTAATGGATAGACAAGGGACTCCAGGATAGACAAGGGGTATGCTACTTCACACACCTTATGTAAGTCGTCTGCATATAACACGGCTTGAATTAGAGAGGTATCGTATCACTTTTCAACCTGAGCATGCCAAAGCCTATCTCTGCAAGCTGTAACACCCGACCTCGTCGGGTTGGTTTTAATGCCTTGCATTTCGGAGGAAGACTTTTCCTACAGTACCTAGTCAATACCAATATTCGTGTTGAGCGTGATCGTATCAAATGGATAAAATTTAACCAGAAAACTATTATGGCCGGAAACTACGTAGGTTTTATACGACTTCTAAAAAAATTAGCCTCGAAACAGAATGCAGTTGTTGGCGAAAACATAATACTACCGTCATCACTCATCGGATCAACACGCTACTTTGCTGAGCATTTTGAAGACGCTTTGGCTATTGTTCGGCACCTTGGACCCCCAGATTTCTTTATAACTGTGGCTTACGATCCTCATTGGCCTGAAATTAAAGAAGGAGCAAGGATTAAACTTGATGATAATAAGTTTATCAGAGAACAGCCCACTCAAGACCGTCCCGGTCTTGCTACTCCAATAGCAAAACTGAAATCTGACGATACAATCAGTGATATTGGTAAGGGACAGATATTTGGAAAGGTGGCAGCATATATGTATACAATTGGATTTCAAAACATGGACTACCACATATGCATTGCTATTTATCATGAGTCTTCAGTATCGAATCCATAATCCAGTCGAAATTGATGATCTTATTTCGGCTGAAATTTCAAATTCCAACGATCCTTTATTAAGAGGATTAGTCTTAAAGAAGATGATTCATAATCCGTGCGGGAGTTTAAATCCAAATGCGAGTTATATGATCAGTAAAGATGGAAAACTCCAGTGCCGCTTCAATTTTCCAAAGCAATACAATTCAGTCACATCTCTAGCGGACGAGGAAAAACAAAGCATCGGCGTCGTTATGATCCCAAATTGGACGAAATGAACCAAGAAAAATTCTCACATGACCATGCTGCGTTTCGAAAAGACACCAATAATCATCAAATTACTCGTAATAATCGTCATGTTGCCACATATAATCCTCATATGCTAAAAAAAAAAAAAAATTAAAATCAATGGTGCTTGGTTTACAATGAAACAGAAACCTATGTTGAAGGACGATGCATAACACCAATTGAAGCATGCTGATGACTATTTAGTTATGATATCCAGAAAAAGAGCCAAGTCGTTCGCCGTTTAAATTCATTTCATTTGCCAGAATATTCATTTGACAGAAAATTACCTAATGCAAATATCGGCCAAGACCAAGAAGATTTTGTAGATATTGGACAACAAGGCTTGATATTGAAAGTGTATTTTCGACACAATTAGGCGCTAAATCAAATAAAAAACCAAAAATTTCTCTATTATTGCGAACACTATAAATGGAGTGGAAAAACGAGTTCATGGGAACAACAAATACGTCAATTGCGTGTCATTGGTCAATTCGCAACGTACATTTTTCGCTCATGCTGAGTGCTTCTATTTGCAAGTACTTCTGTATCGTGTGAAGAAAGTAGTAAAATTTGAAGATCTGAATACAATTGACAACATTCTTTACTCCATATACAAAAAGCATGCCTGGCTCATGGCCTTGAATTCGACAATAAACAGTGGTTTGATGCCTTAGAAGAATCACCACTGTCCAAAATGCCTTCTGTAATGCAGATACTCTTCGCACAGATTCTCATTTTTGGAAATCGTGCAGATCCAAAAGATCTTTGGGAAAGATTCAAAAATCAGCTGGCAGAGGATTTGACTCGGCATGCGCATCAAATTGATTTATCTGAAGATCTTGCGATGAAGTGTGCTTATTGTATTGTTGCATCTAAGTTAAATACTACTTTGCTGAGCATTTTGAAGGCGCTTTGGCTATTGTTCGGCACCTTGGACCCCCAGATTTCTTTATAACTGTGGCTTGCAATCCTGATTGGCCTGAAATTAAAGAAGCAGCAAGGATTAAACTTGATGATAATAAGTTTATCAGAGAACAGCCCACTCAAGATCGTCCCTATCCTGCTACTCAAATTGCGAAACTGAAATCTGACGATACAATCAGTGATATTGGTAAGTGACAGATATTTGGAAAGGTGGCAGCATATATGTATAAAATTGAATTTCAAAAACATGGACTACCACATATACATTGCTATTGATCATAAGTCTTCAGGATCGAATCCATAATCCAGTCGAAATTGATGATCTTATTTCGGCTGATATTTCAAATTCCAACGATTCTTTATTAAGAGAATGAGTCTTAAAGCAGATGATTCATAATGCGTGTGGGGATTTAAATCAAAATGCGAGTTGTATGATCAATAAAGATGGAAAACTCCAGTGCCGTTTCAATTTTCCAAAGCAATACAATTCAGTCACATCTCTAGCGGATGAGGAAAAACAAAGTATCGGCGTCGTTATGATCCCAAATTGGACGAAATGAACGAATAAAAATTCTCACATGAACATGCTGCTTATCGAAAAGACACCAATAATCATCAAATTACTCGTAATAATCGTCATGTTGCCACATATAATCCTCATATGCTAAAAAAAAAATTTAAAATCAACGGTGCTTGGTTTACAATGAAGCAGAAACCTATGTTGAAGGACGATGCATTACACGAACTGAAGCATGCTGATGACTATTTAGTTATGATATCCAGAAAAAGAGCCATGTCATTCGACGTTTAAACTCATTTCATTTGCCAGAATATTCATTTGCCAGAAAATTACCTAATGCAAATATCAGCCACGCCCCAGAAGATTTTGTAGATATTGGACAACAAGGCTCGATATTGGAAGCGTATTTTCGACACAATTAGGTGCTAAATCAAATGAAAAATCCAAAAATTTCTCTATTATTGCGAAATGCCTGAAGACTATAAATGGAATGGAAAAACGAGTTCATGGGAACAACGAATACGTCGATTGAGTGTCATTATTCAATTCGCAACGTAAATTTTCGGCTCATGCTGAGTGCTTCTATTTGCAAGTACTTCTGTATCATGTGAAGAAAGTAGCAAAATTTGAAGATCTGAATACAGTTGACAACATTCTTTACTCCATATACAAAAAGTATGCCTGGCTCATGGCCTTGAATTCGACAATAAATAGTGGTTTAGTTCGACAATAAATTAGTGGCCTTAGAAGAATCGCCACTGTCCAAAATGCCTTCTGTAATGCGGATACTCTTCGCACAGATTCTCGTTTTCGGAAATCGTGCAGATCCAAAAGGTCTTTGGGAAAGATTCAAAAATCAGCTGGCAGAGGATTTGACTCGTCATGCGCATCAAATTGATTTACCTGAAGATATTGCGATGAAGTGTGCTTATTGTATTGTTGCATCTAAGTTAAATACTACGTTGTTGAGCATTTTGAAGACGCTTTGGCTACTGTTCGGCACCTTGGACCCCCAGATTTCTTTATAACTGTGGCTTGCAATCCTGATTGGCCTGAAATTAAAGAAGCAGCAAGGATTAAACTTGATGATAATAATTTTATCAGAGAACAGCCCACTCAAGATCGTCCCGATCTTGCTACTCAAATTACAAAACTGAAATCTGACGATACAATCAGTAATATTGATAAGAAACAGATATTTGGAAAGGTGGCAGCATATAGGTATACAATTGAATTTCAAAACCATTGACTACCATATATGCATTGCTATTGATCATGAGTCTTCAGGATCGAATCCATAATCCAGTCGAAATTGATGACCTTATTTCGGCTGAAATTTCAAATTCAAACGATCCTTTATTAAGAAGATTAGTCTTAAAGTAGATGATTCACAATCCGTGTGGGGATTTAAATCCAAATACGAGTTGTATGATCAATAAAGATGGAAAATTCCAGTGCCGCTTCAATTTTCCAAAGCAACACAATTCAGTGACATCTCTCGCCAATGAGGAAAAACAAAGTGTCGGCGTCGTTATGATCCCAAATTGGACGAAACGAACCAAGAAAAATTCTCACATGACCATGCTGCTTATCGAAAGGACACCAATAATAATCAAATTACTCATAATAATCGTCATGTTGCCACATATAATCCTCATATGCTAAAGAAAAATTTTAAATCAACGGTGCTTGGTTTACAATGAAGCAGAAACCTATGTTGAAGGACGATGCATTACACCAACTGAAGCATGCTGATGACTATTTAGTTATGATATCCAGAAAAAGAGCCATGTCGTTCGACGTTTAAACTCATTTCATTTGCCAGAATATTCATTTGCCAGAAAATTACCTAATGCAAAAATCAGCCAAGCCCAAGAAGATTTTGTAGATATTGGACAAGGCTCGATGTTCGAAGCGTATTTTCGACACAATTAGGCGCTAAATCAAATGCAAAACCAAAAATTTCTCTATTATTGCGAAATGCCTGAACACTATAAATGGAATGGAAAAACGAGTTCATGGGAACAAGGAATACGTCGATTGCGTGTCATTGGTCAAATTCTCAACGTAAATTTTTGGCTCATGCTGAGTGCTTCTATTTGCAAGTACTTCTGTATCTTGTGAAGAAAGTAACAAAACTTGAAGATCTGAAAACCGTTGACAACATTCTTTATTCCAAATATAAAAAGCATGTCAGGCTCATGGCCTTGAATTCGACGATAAACAGTGGTTTGATGCCCTAGAAGAATCACCACTGTCCAAAATGCCTTCTGTAATGCGGATACTCTTCGCACAGGTTCTCGTTTTCGGAAATCGTGCAGATCCAAAAGGTCTTTGGGAAAGATTCAAAAATCAGTTGGCAGAGGATTTGACTCGGCATGCGCATCAAATTAATTTATCTGAAGATCTTGCAAAGAAGTGTGCTCATTGTATTGTTGCATCTAAGTTAAATACTTTGGCAATAGAATGTAGAAGGTCGAGATTTTAGTTTCTCGGTGGAACGATATGGCATGAACAACATTGAGTCCAACGAAAATGACCAAAACTTGGAATTCCTAAATTCTAGTGAGTAAGCTGCTACTGGAAATAGCATATATCGGCTTCTGCAAGGAAAACCGCTTAAAATTGTACACAATATTTTATAGGCTCTCAATGATCTTATTCATGTTGGGAAAAAATGTTTTTTTCATAGATTGACCAGGTGGTACCGGTAAAACATTTGTTTATAAAACATTCTTTTACATTATGAGTGGCTGCAAAGGAAAAAGTATGGCTTCTACAGGAATAGCAGCAACTATATTGCCGTTTCGACTAACAAAACACAAGACCTTTGGCTTGAAAGTTCCACTTTCCTCTGATTCAGTTTTCAGCATAAGACCTGGTTCAAACAAAGGTTTGAAATTGGCTCTAGTATAAGTTTTGTTTCTTAACAAAGGACCGATGTTAATCAAGTAATGATTACAAAATATGGATCAGCTGTTGTGGTTCATTGCAAATCCAAACTTGCCATTTTGCGGGAAAACTCTAATCTCAATACGTCTCAATAAGGTTGAATCTCAATAAAAAAAAAAAAGTCATCTTTGAAAGAATTTTAAACATATTTCCACAGAGAAAAATATGCGGGTCGATCCTGAACAGGAAGCATTTGCAAAGTACATCCTCGACCTGGGAAATGGAAATCTACTCAAAAACAACCTTAATGAAATCGAATTACCGGAAAACATAATTTCCAGTGGCAATTCAATTTAGGAAGTATTTGGAGAATGTTTGTCTAAACAAAGTTTCAATTTAATGAAGAATCGAGTTATTTTAGCTCCAAACAACAAAGAAGTAGGTAAAATAAATTCGAAAATTGTCAATCGCCTCCTAGGGGAATACAAATTGTATAAAATTTACTATTCTATAAAAGATAAACAAAAAGGAGGAATTGAATTTACTCCAGAATTCCTCGGTTCAATTGACACTGAAGAATTAACACCGCATGGCTTAAAAATATAAAAAAGCATGCAATAGTTATGCTTTTCAGTAACTTAGATATTTCAGAAGGGATGTGCAATGTAACCCGCCTTATTCTTACTGAATTATTTAACAACATAATTAAGTCGAATATAAAAAGTGGGAAAAAATCAAGTTCAAATTTCTCGAGTTACAGTCGACTCTATTAAAGGTAAACATGTATGTACTGTTCAACGACATCACTTTCCACTTCCACTCGCATTTGCCATGACTATACGTAAGACACAAGGCCCAAGTTTTGGATTTGTCGGTATTGACCTTCGTACTCCTGTTTTTAAACATGGTATGTTATACGTGGCATTTTCTCGAGTTAAAAGATAACGTAGCTTAAAAGTTCTGCTACCGCCTAAAATGAACGATGAACATATAATGACGTGTGGAAGGAAGCCCTGACAGTTGCCAACAGAACGTCTTATTGTTAGACTTATACATATATATATATATATATATATATATATATATATATATATATATATATATATATATATATATATATATATATATATATTATATATATATATATATATATATATATATATATATATATATATATATATATATATATATATATATATATATATATATATATATATATATATATATATATATATATATATAATATATATATATATATATATATATATAATATATATATATATATATATATATATATATATATATATATATATATATATATATATATATATATATATATATATATATATATATATATATTTTAAATGAATTAAACAATAAATAATTGTTTGTATATGTGTTTTGTTTATTAATAATTGTTTATATATTTTTCCTCGAAATCAATTATATAGTTGTTTTTTTTTTTTTTTAACTGGGATACTGACATTTCAGGGTGCAATTTATATATATATATATATATATATATATATATATATATATATATATATATATATAATATATATATATATATATATATATATATATATATATATATATATATATAATATATATATATATATATATATATATATATATAATATATATATATATATATATATATATATATATATATATATATATATATATATATATATATATATATATATATATATATATATATAAATATATACATATATATATATATATATATATATATATATATATATATATATATATATATATATATATATATAAATATATATATATATATAATATATATATATATATATATATATATATATAATATATATATATATATATATATATATATATATATATATATATATATATATATATATATATATATATATATATATATATATATATATATATATATATGTATATACATAGATATATATATATATATATATATATATATATATATATATATATATATATATATATATATATATGTATATATATATATATATATATATATATATATATATATATATATATATATATATATATATATATATATATATGTATATATGTATATATATATATATATATATATATATATATATATATATATATATGTATATATATATATATATATATATATATATATATATATATATATATATATATATATATATATATATATATATAATATATATATATATATATATATATATATATATATATATATATATATATATATATATATATATATATATATATATATATATATCTATGTTAACGTGAATCTCTGCAAATTGTTAAATGTCGACATTCACCGGTGAATGTCCGAAATACTCCTTGGATTTGGTCAGCGAAATATCTCCTCGGATTTGGTCAGCGTTGCCAGTCAATTTTTTCCATTTAATGCAAGGTTTGATGATGACACATTAGGTAAGATTAGTTTAGGTTTGGTTAGACGAGGTTAGGTTGGTTTAGGTTAACTTAAATTAAGTTTTTAACCCATTTCTGATATTTGGAACCAAATTTAACCTAACCTAATCGAACTTAACCTAACCTAAGTTAGGTTAACTGACATAATCTAAACTAACATAATCTAACTTAACCTAAATTTAACTTTTAGTATCATAGGTTGCATAAGACTAAAAAAGCTGACTCGCAAAGCTAATTGAATCGAAGCAGAGAAAAAGGAATTTCGAACATTCACCGAAGAATGTCGACATTAACTAGATTTTGGACAATCACGGTAACACATACATATCAAACTTTTTTTAAATTTAAAACTTTTTTAATTTTTTTTTTAATACAAATCCCCCCTTGACACATTCAGCTAACCTGGGATTAAAAATGTTAAAAATAATTTTGCCATCTCAAAGACAAAGGGTCCATAAGCGAATTCACCCAGGGGACAAGTTGTAATTGAAAGTTATTGAGAAATCATGATTTGACTCTGAAATTTGATTGAAAAGACAGTGAGACTGCGTCGGCAGGACCAATCAAAGTGGATAGCACCAAAGCGAACTCACAAAGCTGCAAAATTGACCAAATCCCATTTCATTTGTGCTGATTTTTGGCGTTTCCCAAGCAGGTATGCTAGACTTTATTTAGTGACTACCCTTTCTTGAACTTTCAAAAGGAAATTTTGCTCCATTTAAAATTTACACTTTCTAATGATACTAGTTTCATCAAAACTAAATATCTTTATCTCCAGCACAAAACGAGAAAAGCTAAATGGTTTTTCTAAGATTTCTGGAAAAGTAGACGTCGGCTTTTAGTTTTCTTTCGTGTATTCATTCATCTTACTTATAACCCATCATATACAAAAGGGCATGTCCTAAAAAGACAGAAAAAAACAATAAGAAACAAAAGAAAGAAAAACACACCTCGACAACTACAAAAACACGACATACATAAAATGACCAAAGATGGGAAGATTTCTGGCATTCAGAAAAATCAGTGATATACTTCTTAATAGCTCCAGCAGGAATCAATACTTTCTCTGCAGGAAGAAGTTACATTTCCATGTTGGAAGTGTCATCAAATACTTTGCAAATTTAGAATGAAGGCAGTGAACTTGCTTACTCTTACCACAATTAAAACTACACCGGGAATAAGCAAGAGCCAGTAGGTGAGGAATTGTTAGGCTACTATATATCTGAGATCGGTGTGATCTACTCAGATACGAAACATTTGAAACCAGAGATACATATATAGTACAGATCTTACGAGCGTAGTTTTTCAGTTCCAGGTTTGCAGTTTCTTTCCGATTCGCTCCAAGAGGATATACCCAGGCAAGTAAGAATAACAGCAAAAGGAATTTCAGTGCCAGATAACTTAATATACATTTGTTTCCTTTATGGATAAACGGCAGAACAACTATCTTGTCAGTGTTAAAATTCAAGCCGATATGCTCATACTCTTCTTGGAGACGCTCAAAAGTCGAAGAATATGTTTGGAAAGTGCAAGAAAAGTTCAGTGGATCATCCACAAACGCAACTAGTGAGAGACCAGTTATTTTGGAGATACATGTACAGTTTATCTTATCCTGAGCACCGGTGGCACAATCATTGAACAAAACTGGAGAAGTCAAAGCTCCTTGGCACGCACCTTTCAGAACTCGAAATAGCACACTATTATTTTCAATTTTAGCTTTCAGACTAATCTACATATATCCTAAAAAAATAATCATCTCAGTAATGACACCTTTCACATGAACCTCCTCAAGGAAAACCTGGGCGAATAAACACTAGTCATAAGCTCTTGCAACATCAAGAGCACATAATATCAAAAGTTGGTTTTCAGTATCCTTTAGCACATTTATAAGAAAGAAGAGAGCGTGCTGTCAACCTAAACCTCAGTGGTACCCAAACTGGAGAGGAGCTCCTAAACAACTTTCTTCAATGTCTCATATCACAGATGACTCGAAGAGCTTAAACATTGTACATAAGATGGTAATGGGGTTATAAGAAGTGCACAAGGAAGCGTCTTTTTGGCCCTTTTTAAGGACTTGAGTTAATTGACTCTTGCTGGAAATCTCTGTTTCTCATAACATTGAAAAAAAAACACCATCATAACCAAGATTACTGAACAAAAAAAAACATAAAAAAACATATGGATGTGGATTGACAACTACATATGCATATAGGCTACTGATGTTTATCCCTTTTAAGTCTTAATAATTTTGACTTATCAAAGTTAAAAAAGTACAATCATTTAAAATCTATTTTGTTTTCAGTAAAGGGCAAATTATGTTCTGATCTTAAGAGGGCATGTAGCGCGACAGCCCTACTCATCTTAGTTTCTGCTCGTTTTGAGTTTAACTCCGTTATTTGTTGCAATAGCTGTTCGTTTTGGGTTTCATTTACTTATTGATGGTTATTTGTGGTACTTGTACAATTAGGAAAATATTTGACTTTATTTCTGCTTATTTTTGGTTTAAGGTAGCTCCTTACTATTCTTTAAAACACTTGTTTTGTGAAAATTATTTTTTCGATAATTTCTGTTCGTTTTTATTGACATGGTCTTTTTCATTGGGAAAGAAAAGAATGTTTTAAATCTTTTTAGTTTTTTTAATAAGAATCTATAGTTTAGCTTACAATTTATATGTTGCAGATTTGGTTTTCCACAATTTAAATACACTTTGCCCTTTTGAAAATCTGGACACACATAGTATCGTTTAATTTAGTTTTACACATCCTCCAGTTTTCCTGAAAAACAAAACTTAATACTATTCCGAAAACATTGTATCTATGCTCTTTTGACAACAGAAGTTGAAACATTCGGATTTTTTCATTATTTAATTTTTTTTCCGCTACAAGTTTTTAAAATATTATATCCGTTTTCTCTATATTTTCTTTTTTTTAATTCTGTTAATGGAATGGCAGTGTGGTCTAAGAAATTATCTTGTATAGTGTTTTTATTTTGTTCAATATCCCCCTAAGCATTTCCTGAAATTTTCAACTTCCTACCCTTAGCCTCAGTAGTAGTAGTCGTAGCAATAGTAGCAGAAGTAGCAGAATCCATAGTAGTAGCAGTATGCACAGAAGGCCTTTTGGTTAGTTCAACGTCCCCCTCAGAACACCCTGAAAGTTCCAACTTAATATTCTACGCTATTCCTGAGAAATTAATTATACATCCTTTTGGCATGAATACACACAGTGTGTTTTGATTCAATTCCAAACCGCCTATGAGTTTCCCAAAAGATTCACCTTAATATCCTAATCCACAGAAGAAGTAGTAGTCGTAGCAAATAATATATTTTGATTTATTTCCACTGTCTCCTCAACATTTCCTCAGATTTCCACTTCAATATTCCCAGCCTCGGTAGTATTCGCTACAGAATTAGTAGTTGCAGTGGTAGTAGTTGAAGTAGTAGTAGTAGTAGTTGAAGTAGTAGTAGCAGTAGTTGTGGCAGTAGTAGTAGCGGTAGTAGACTGCAAATATTGCCTTTTTGGTCAAGTGAGCATTCCCCTCGTCGTTCCTAAAGGTTCTAAATCAATACACTCAGTCATTCCTGAGTTACGCCCCTTTGACAACCCGTAGGCACATAACGTGTTTTGATTTAGTTCAACATTCTCTGAAAGGTTCATCTGAATGCCCTTGGTAATTTTGGACACTAAAGATCAAACATGCCCTCCCTTCGTGGAGTCAATGCCTAAAATATGTTCTGTGATTTTACAGCTTAAGAAAAAGCATTCCCGTGGTGTCGATGGTTTATGTGGTATGCATTTAAAGCACGAGAGTAAGCATTAATACATTTAGAAATTCTTTATCAGATTAGAAATTCAGACCCTTAATTCAGGTCCGGTTCCTGATTGGTTCTGTACTGGTATTTTGACACCTGTTTTAAAAGAGGATAGAGATCCCTCTGAATGCTGGTCTTCTCAATATTTTAAAAGGAGTCAACATTTTTCGTTCTACTCTTGTGTAAAATTATTTTTGATTTCAAATCGTATATGGGGTGCCAGAAAAGCATATGGTGTGTACCTTATTGCTAATACCGGCACAGAAAGATTGCTGATTCTGAAGTCCATCTTCGCGTGCTACCTGCCCCCAATGCTTTTGATTCGGTTTGCCACAGTCAATTATGGCATTCTTTAACCCTAATAGGCGAACATTTCCCAACTATATTTGTCTCTCGGTTCTGCTATGATAATTCGCATGTTCGAAATCGATTATGCAATACTTTTAATGGGTGTACACCAATTTGGTCTGGTATTTGACAAGGTGGTGCTATGTCACTACAGCTTTACAATATGTGTCTTTGATCCGTGCTTTCTTCTATATATATCATACACAGCATAAACCCTTCAGCTTTTCCTTAGCAGGAATCTAGTCGAGAAAGAACCATATTGTCAATAATGGCTGAGCTACCAAAAAAAAAATTACTTTTTGTCAAAAACTGTATTTTATTTTAGTGCTATAACTTTTCACCCAAGCCACTCTTCAAAGTAATACAGGGAGCAATAGTAGAAGAAACATGACACAGTTTCAGGGAATTCAAAGGACACGTGTGTTATATCTTCTCTTGTGAAAAACTACATGTGTTATAACCAGAGCCATTCAAAGAACGGGGGCCAACCAGAGCAGCTTCCCCGGGTGCCATGCCTGGGAGGAGGGGGCACTTCGATCAAAATTTTCACTTTTATTTGGCTTTTTTGCTTATATTTGAGTCAGGAGGGGGGCGCTGTAATTAATTTTCCCCCAGGCCCCACCAATCCTAGGAATGGCTCTGGTCATAACGTATATCTTGTCAAAACGTATGTCAATACAATCTTTTATACGAAGATATAGTTTTTGTCAAAAGTCCCATCTTGTTTTAATATTTTGTTGTTTTTTTTATTACAAAAGGCATACAGCTATAGAAATTAGCTTTCAAATTAGTTCTTAACATCTCTCTGTAATTTTCAAATGTCCCACCAGTAACGAAGAAAAAAAGAGCGAAAAAAAAGAATACACAGCACTGCTTCCCATGCGAAAAAGTAATTTTCCTTGTTGCTCAAGACGGGGGAGTGTAATGCTCCTAAATGGGCTTGTGGCTTTGGTGATTTCAATAAGACAGTTTTCATTTTGACCCAACACCATTTTTCTGAAGCTTTAGGCAATTTCCAAAATCACCATAAATTATTTTGGCAATAAATTTTTACATTTAAGATTATTCAAAATAACAGTAACCACTCCTGGATCGGCTTCTAATTGCAATTCTTCATCACTTGAGTTGTTTTTTAAAACACATCTTGAAATATATGGTAACTATGGACTATAGTTTCGTTCTTTACTAGGTGGCAGCCTGCTGCAACCGTGACAAAATGCCAAATTGAGACTCGGCTAAAAGTTTTAGGTTTCTAACAATGTAACAGAAACTATAGATAGAAGGTAGATTTCCAGTAGTTGATTTCAGTTACTGATTATTTTGTTACAAAACTCCAGGTAAAAACACATTTTCAATGTTTCTGCATTAAAAAATTAAGATAGGTTAAGCCGGGGTTTCCACTACCTTTTGCTTTCAGGCATAGGGGTCAGAGTTAACGCAGTAGCTTGGAAAAAAAAGAGAGCGACATTTCACCCATGCATTTTTTCCCCGGTACCTTTGTACAGGAGGGTGGTTATAGAAGCACGGGGGCACTTTCAATCGAAAATTGAAAGCTCTAGTGTTTTTTTAAAGTGTCAAAGCTGATTGGAGGATAGTCAACCGCCATCCTCTTGTGTCTTTTAATACCACTGGGCAGCCTTGTAACCCTCCATGTTATCAGATCAAAGGAGCATTTTACTTAGATAACTAGAAAACCAAAGATATTTTTATGCACAGATTTTTAACTAAAGATTTTCAGTGATTAGAGAACCAAAGAAGGTCAGTGGTTCCTCGAACAACTTCAGTCCTAGAGCCAGTTTTATAGCAGAAGAATAGACAATATATGCCTTGTTTTAAGAAAAATCATTGAAGGATTTCCGGTCTGTGAAAATGGAGAACAAGAATGTAACTGTGGACCTCCAAAACCTTCTCCTAATCAAATTTCAAGCAGTAAAGTAGGCATGTGCATCACCTCCAGCGAAACTTAGGTTTCAGTCTTGAGAAATAAGTTACCTTTATGCTTCAACCGGAATCCTATAACTAAAATATATGCCTCAAATAACTTGTGGACCATAGAAATTTCAGACGAGAACGCTGAAAACATATCTGATTTTATTACTATTGTTGGATCACTTTAAGAAACGGAAGTTTCAGTCTTCAGAAATAAGGTACCTTCATGCCTTAACTGGCATCCTAGATCTACGAAGTATATCTCCCCCTTAATATTATGGCAAGACAGATGTCAGGATTCACAATTGGACAACTTTTGTGATATGATTTATCGGTACTAATGCATTATATCTAACCCAGCGCTATAGACTGTACAAGAAAACCCGACATGAAGACCCGTCAAACGGGTAAATTTTCTATCTAAATTGATTGCAAAGCGTGATTTCTCATTGCGTTGACAATATTTAAACTGTTGTTTTTTGGGGTTTAGGGGGGGGAGTACCTAGGTTAGGTTACGTTACGTATTTAATATATGCTATGCTATACCCCCCCCCCCCTAATGTGCAAATGCATAGCCCAAATTTGTTTCTAAGCTATTATATATTCATCCTATTTTATTTTATTTCATTAGCATTAACCAAACTTGACTTCTTTCGTGTATAGCGCTGGGTTGGATATAATGCACCAGTACCAATATATCTTCTATTATTACTCAAATAAAAATGAGAAAAAGTACTTTGGAGGAAGCGATGTTACCTGCAGCATTATAAAGGTCGGTGATGAGATGGTGATGAGATTTTTTTTTCGGCAGTGTTATAGCTATGCATATAAGTCATGAAAAAAAACTTTAGTTAGATGTTTGTCTTTTCACCTGTAGAAATTTCGTCGGATGGACTGGACATTCTAATCTTCTCTTCTAGATTTTTGGCAACAAAACAGACTAGATCTCCTTTTGTAGTGACAGTTCCATGTGCCGCTAGGTTAGCAAGAGTTTCAGTGGACCCAAGTTGCCTGTCATCATGCTCTGTTAAGGATTCAATAATAGAGCCTCCAGGTGACAAGTCGTCATCAAAAATCTCAGAATATGAGGAAGTCATGACGTCATTGCCCTAAAAAATTACAGGGCTATTTCACTGATTCACTAAAATCAAAAATAAAACTCAACAAGTTAGTTAGGGGAAGACAAACTAACATTTCTGCTGAAGAATCTTTTTCATAGAGCTTAGGTAAAATGATCAGTGCTGGATCAACAAAGATTTTCCCATAAATTAAAAGTTGGTTTAAGTTAAAACCAATACATAAATCCTCAGATGTTCATGCGAGGTCACAAAAACTAAAAATGGTTAACGAAACAGTAGTCTTAAACATTCAACAAAACTAATAATCAGATTCTGATCAGATTTCACGAAAAGCTTGAGATCAAAATAGGCAAAAAAAAAACTCGGAGAACAAAATATTTAAGAATTCATTAAAACAAACTTTCTGAAAAAGAAGTTTCTCAAAGAAAAGTAGACTAATTTAAAATTTAAGATGAACACACACAAAGTCCTACAATAATTCAAGCTTTAAACGACCAGAAACTACTGTCAATGAATATTTGCAACCCAAAACGAACAAATATTAAAATAAAAATCGTATCAAACATAAAGGTAGCAGGTACTGACGTAGAAGAATTAAAACGAGTAAAAATTAAAATGAATGCTCATGTCAAACATAAAACAAACAGAAACTATTGCACACATGAGTTTGGCTACTGCCCCCCCCCCTTCCTACCGTAACCCTTCTAAAGTCTATTGTACCATTTGGGTTTATTGAATACTATTTGTATTTTTACCAATGTGCTTCAATTTTCAAATCATCGACAAAAAATAAAAAGTAAAGTAACATCAATAATCATAATGACTGTAAAGAACAAATGAAAATGCAATGAACGAATATATAATGATATCTATGGTATAATTCCTGTGATTCTCAGAAATTAATTTCGAGATTTTATTTAACTGTAATTTTTTTATTTTTCACTGTTATACTTACGAAATTCATACCTTGTTTTCAATAAAGCACAATAAACACGATAGATTTTAGCAGGTTTACGGTTAGGACGGGACGGGGGGAGGGGCCAAACTCATGTGAGTAGTAATTTCTGCTCGTTTTAAGTTTGACAGAAAGCACTCATTTTAATTTTTACTCGTTTTGGCATTAGTCATTCATCTATGTCAGTACCTGTTACCTTTATTTTTAATATGACTATCTATTTTAATTTCTTTACGTTTTGGGTTTCAACTATTCATTGCAAGTAACTTCCGGTCGTTTTAAGCTTGAATTATTGTAGGAATTTATTTGTGTTTGTCTTATGTTTTCAATGGCCCTTTACTTTTATATGGAAAACTTCCTTTCCAGGTTTTTTTTTTATTTTTTTTTCTGAATGCAAGATTTTAGTATTAGTTAACATCATCAAACACTTCTAATTTTCAGATTTTCGGTGTGGAATTAAAAATGGGATTCCAATTTAAATTTTTAAGTTGCATAAAATGATCTGAGTGTTGTCTTTGATGTCAGTCAATATAATTATTTTGATTTATTGTATCTTTTGATTTATTTCAATATTCATTCAGCATTCCCAGAAAATTTTGACTTAAAACACTTCCCTTACCTGAGATATTGTACATACCATAAAACCACCTGGATGCACAAATTATATTTTGTTCAACAATTACCTCAAGATCACCTTCAACATTCCTTGACAGTTTCAACTAAGTACCACTAGCCGTTTCTGAGACCTTGCAAATACACCCGTTTGACAATTGAAATGCATATAGTGTCTTTTGACTAAGTTCAACGTTTCCTTCAATAGTATCTGAGAGCTTCTATTTAATAACCCTTAACTGTTCTTGAGATATTAAATATAGGATATTTTTACAAACTGGATGTAAATAAAACCTTCTGATTTAGTTTAACATCCCCTTAGCAGTGCCTAAATGTTTCAACTTAAAATCCCCTTCTGTTCCTGAGAACAACATAGATACGCCCAGAAACTCCTTTTGATAACCTGGATGCACTTAGTGTTTTTTGATTTGGAAGAACACCTTCCTCAACATTCTTTGAAAGTTTCAACTTGAACGTCGATTCACATGCGAGTCATTTGATTCAGGTCAACATCCCCTAAATATTCACTGAACTTTTCTACTTAATTTCCATGGCCATTTCTGAAATATACAATAATATCCAAGGTTAATGAAAAGAGTTATTGGTTACCCTCCGATCACTTTTCAGCATCCTCCTCAACATGCCCTACAAGTTTCAAAATAATATTCTCAGTTGTTCCTTAGATATTACTACTACGCCCTTTTGACATCCAGCATACGCATATTGTGTTTTGATTTTGTTCTACACCCCCGCCCTAAGCATTTCCTGAAAGTTTCACCTTGATACACTAAACCTTAAGGAAGGGAGGGATACGACCCCCCCCCCTATATAAGCAAGAAACTCTATATATAAACAATGGGCAACTTTCATAACTCAAAGCCCTTGCTCCAGGGGCTTTGAGGGATCATACTATCGCTAGTGGCATAGTTATTTGAACTTTAAACTATTTTGAGCAAAATTGCTAACTGTAAATTTTGATCGAAAGTCTTCGAGGGGAGGGCAGCTAAGAAGGGCATGTGAGGAGGGATGGTTGCCCTCCGATCATTCTGGACTCAAATATCTTCAGTCAAAGTCGGAAGTAGTCACAGTTTCAATAATCACAGTCACAGTCACAAATAGTCATGATTGCAGTCACAAGTAGTCATGTTTGCAGTCACAGTAGCAGTAGTGGTAGCCCTAAAAGATTCAAGTTAAAACCCTTAACTGTTGCCAAGACATCTAGGATACGCCATTTTGATAACATGGATGCATATAGTGTCTTTTTATTCAATTTAACATCCTCCTCAATGTTCCCTGAAGTTTCACCTAAGTATCCGTAGCCACACCCAGGACGAAGCATACTCTCCTTTTCGAATAATAAATCCTGTATGTAAACAATAGGCAAACTGCATAATTATTATACTTGTCCCGTGGGTTGCAGGGTCCAGGACTATAGCTAGAGTTTAAAGTTTGGAGGGGGGATTTAATGAATGGGCCAGCTAAGTCATCCAGTGTGCTGACAAATGCAGACATATAAGCTAAATTAAACTAGAAAAATTAGCTAAATTCCAAGGTGTCGGCGCTGTACGCTGACACCTTAGATCTTTGAGGGGAGTCCCCCCTCTCTCCACCCTTAGCTGCACCCCTGGTGGGGTTAAGACATCCCCAAAGTGATAATTATTAGACTTTTTGATTGTTACGAACGAAATTGCTATTCCGTAATTTCGATCAGTGGGGAGGGAGAGCATCTAAAAACGGCCATGGGGAGGTTTTTTGCCCTCTGATCACTTTTCAGCACCCCCTATACATACCATGAGAGTATCAACTCGATACCCTTCGCCATTCCTTAGGTCTTGCCGATACAATTATTTGACAGCCAGCATGCAGAATAGTGTTTTTCTTTTTGGTCTACATCTCCCCAACATTTCCTGGAAGTTTCACCTTAATACCCTCAGTGTTTTTGGTGACCTTGAATCGAAAATATTCTCCTTTCTCAATAATACACCTTGTACATAAACAATGGACACATTTCCATAGCTTAAAGCCCTTGCCTTTTTGAAGACCTTGGATCAAAAATATTCTCCTTTCTCAATAATGCACCTTGCATATAAACAATGGACACATTTTCCATAGCTTAAAACCCTTGCCCCAGGTTCTGCGGGGAGCCATGTAACCTGCGGAGGCATATTTATTTAGTCATTATAATATTTTGAAAAAATGACCCCTCAAAATATTGATCGGGCGTCTTTTGGAGGAGGGATGCTAAAAAGGCCCAGGAAAGGAGGCTGACAATCAGCAAGCACATAGTGTGTTTTTATTTTGTTCGACATACCCCTCAACATATCGTGAAAGTTTCACCTTAAAAGCCTAAGCCTTTGAGTATTGATTAAGACTTCGCTGTGTTAACACCATTGATTTTTTGGATGTAACCTTGCTCAAGCTGTGAAATTTCCCCATGGACTTTCATTTTGGATTTATTTTCATAAGCGGATTATCGTTTTGCTGGCTATTCCAGATTCCCTTGGGACAGTAAATTTTCATTGCCAGTCTTCAGAGTGTAAACACCTGTTTTTAGACTTATTATTTCACTGACAAGAACTTAATTAATTCAGTGACCTTCAGGAATTATAAAAGTTCACAATTAAGACCGGTATATCGTTTTTTTACCGATGTGCTTCTTGATAGACTGATTGTCCAAACAAGAGATGTTTACTATCGGAGATCTTGCTTTAGCCAAGTTTGTTAACTACCCCCTTTGGCCAGTTAGGATACTTGGAAGAAATTCTACTAGAAATGGACCGAGTTATCTAGTATTCTGCTACGGTACTCATGACAAGCAGACAATTAGTGAAGATTGCTTAATTTCTTATGCAAAGAATATTAATGAAGCAAAGAGATCGAAAACTAAAAAGGTGGGACAAGCGTTCACAGAAGTAGCGACTTTCCCCAATATATATATACAAAGAGTTTGCAAGAACAGGGAGGTCTGAAAGTTCTTCTGGTTCGTCTATTTCTGGACTTTTTCAACAGTTAGCTGCGACCCAGGAAGAAGTTACGAAGACTAAGAGTAAGCTAGTGGCAGAAATAGAAAAAAAATGTTGCTGAAAAAATTGGAACTGGGTCTTCTGATGCTGTACAGATAAATAGCCAAATAATCACTGCGGAAATTTATGATGCTATAGTGCTAGATTTTAATCCGAGGTTTGAGCGCATTGAAAACTTACTTAAAGGACTAAAGAGTCAAATTGAATCACTAGAAAATCGTATTTTTACAATGGAGAACAAGCTTGATGATTTTGAACAGGAAGCTATGCAAGGCTGCCTGATTTTCTCAGAAATAAGACAGACACCTGGCTCAGACCTTGATACGACTGTCCTAAACCTTATTAAGTCAACTATGGTAGTTTCGACTATTACTAGGGAATATTTTGTGTCGATTGAGCGTTTCAGACTCAACTCTACGGAAGATTCTCGAAATTCAACCCGCAGAAATCCAGATCCTGAGTCCCCAGTTTTAGTGAAGTTGGTATTAAAAGAACTTGGGTACAAAGTGTTTAAAACTAAATCAAAATTAGCTGGATCCGGAATTTATGTCAGTGAATTTCAAACGAAAGTAGAAAGGCAATATTAAATAGAGCACGGGACAAGTTCGGTGTGAAAAATATTTGGACAGACAAAGGTCGCATTTTCGCGAAATTATCCGGCCAAAGCGCACCGCGTCGGCTCTATAGCATAGCTGATACTTATTGAATTTGTCATAGTTGATTTGTTTATAAGTGTCTTTTCTTTTAACCTCTGTTGTTGCTTATTTTTTTTTTTTTTTTGAGTGGATTTTGTAAGGATGATGGGTGATATTTCTCACTTGCGATTCCTAGAGAGTAATCCTTTTAGAGTAGGAGATGTTCTTTATGATGATTTAATTCCGGAAAGTATAAATGCTGATTTTTCCCGCAAAGAGATAGCTGTTATGTGGATGTGATTTCTTCAGGATTAGAGGTGAATGCAAGGTCGTTTTGCCTGTTTCATTGGAATTGCCATGTAACTTCAACGTATCATGAAATTCTGCAGTTAATTGATAATGTGATTGTAAATTTGTTGTAATTGGCCTTTGTGAATTTTTTTTAACTTCTGAGCATGTTCTGTCGTTATATAATTTTCCAGAATACAGGCTTATTGTAAGGAATAGAGAGAGAATTGGACGTGGAGGTTTGGCATTTTTGGCTAAGGACCATTTTATTGCTAAAATAAGGGAAGACCTATCAGTTTGGGTAGAAGGTAATGTGGAATCTCTTACTCTTGAGCTGGAAGTTGGTGGAAAGGATATATTGATTACTGAGGTTTATAAGCCGCCGATTAGCGAACCTCTCCACCCAAGTAGAAGCTTGTTCTCTAAGATGGTACGGCCACTTACTCTGCCTCCTGCCAACTACCCCTGCAAGGATCATATCGGAGTTCAATCTCTCGATTGCCTGGGAACGTCCTCGAGGGAGGCCGTCCACCAGATGGGCTAATGTTATAAATAAACGCCTCTTCAGGCGTGTATTTATACAGGGCTGCTTGGAGAAGACTTAACAGGGGCTGCTTGGAGAAGACTGACAGCGCTCTCAACCAGTTTCCTCTACGCAAGCGACCCTGCTGAGCAAGAGCGTTAAGTCAAGTTCTTATGTCACTGGGATGTATGTCCGTAAATACTTATGCTGATCTAGATTATTGGTTCCCAACGAAAAGCTTGTTTTGTTTCTCTCACAGACCATCGAATTGCAATTTAACACTTAAATCCACAACTTCACTAACCACTTCTTTTCTGCTTTTAGTAAGACATACATCCAGCTTCAAAGCGCCTTGTACAATACGGGTAGTGCAAGGTATCTGGCTGGTACAAGACGGTCAAAGACCATATTGCAAAAAAAACACCCTAATCAGCCTTTCAGATTAAAAGGGGAACAATCAATTGATGGTGCTTTCACCAAATTTCCAGTCACTTATTCTGGTAGCATACCTAGTTCAACTCTACCACCAAGTTCAGGAGTTGAGTGCTCATTGGCTGTGCTTGACTTACTTCCTGATTTAGAAAATGAATCAATTGAAAAGCCAGACAAACATGTTGACCAAACAGTCAGTAGGTCTTTAAGCACCCCAGAGCCTACCAATGTGAACCCTAGTTACCTCTAACCCTTCTAGATCCTCCACACCAGCCAATCCCCAGAAACGAGCCAGAACCGATGGCACCAATTTTGCAGTGACCTAGAGTCAGACCAGCTAGCGTTAGTTATAAGTATGATAAAAGCAATTCCACAAAAGCTTCAGAACAAAGGAACATCATCATCAAGCTCTGTATTAAAAAAAATCAAACCTTGTGGTATAAATGATTCCAAGGCTTTGGTGAAATTGACACATAGTGCCAAAATAACGACAAGACTTCAGACTCTTTCAGACGAGCAAATTAAGTATCTAATTTTTGATAAAGAAACTGGCTTTTGGACACAGTGTTTAACTAGCACCAACAATAATCCAATGACTTACAATGTTTCACTTGGAACTAATTTTACCTACTCAAATCAACCTAGGGAGTTCCAAAATCTCAAGACGAATATGGTCCAGCATCTAGAATCGTCAGCTCATAGGCAAAGTTTGTTAGATGACGCTGCCAAAAGGTCCAAAGTAGATCAGCTTATGTGTAGAAACCATAGAACGGGATTGATCTGTGGTCTGAATCCTTATCGACAGCTTAAAGTGAGTCATGGCTCTCAGCTCCAATACGAAGGCAAACTAACTCTTGACAGCTTGAAAGGCCTTCCTATAGGTGAAATGAACCATTGTCATGTTTTTTGCAAGTCTTACTCCCATTTTTGCCAAACTTATTTACTCCCAACAGCAAAGATGCCTTAGCTATTTTTTTTTTTTTAATAGCAATTGCCACCATTTGCTATTATTGCTGACAAGATGACGCCTAATAGGCGAACGTCCCAGATTTCTTTCCTTACTATACGTCTTGATTCTTTTGTTGTTGACTTGCCAGTCGTTAGTGAACATACAGGATTAGACATCGCACGTGCTCTGCTTTAAGCTTTGAAGCATCACTCTCTGAAGGTAGAAGATATCAAGCAGCAGCTTGTAGGTGGTGCAATGGATGGACAGTATTTCACGCTTCATGTGCCAACTCCTCTTTTGATGCTTACTGGTCTCCATGAATCTACCAGGTATAAATTTAACTGGGATCCAGCGCATCGCGTTGAATTGGCTGAAGGAGAGGCCCGAAACTCGTCACAGTGGGTCTCAGGTCTTTGTGACGCCATATCCACCGGTAACAAAAAGATGGGTTATGGAAAAAGTTTTCAAGCCATGATTACCCTCACCGAGACACAAGGTGTCTGTTTCAAGAGGCCATCGTTCTTTTCCTCCAATAGGTTTGCTACATTCTCGGCATAAGTTTTAAAAATTTCAGGGACAAATACCCCCTGAAATTTTCCGTACTCAGCAGCAATCAAGATGATTATTTGAATGAGATCTCGCAAGCCGATTTTGTAATTAGTTTAGAAGGAATTATTGATATTTACGAAACTATATTTAGCCTTTCTCTCTCGCTCCAAAAGGTGGAGTTCTTACCATGGAAAATTGCAAATATACTGTACATTGACGACATTGCCAAAATGAAGTTACAACTGTCAGCATATGATCCAGTTGATTCTCAGCTACTTCCTTGCTTCTCGAAAGCGGCGTCTCCCTTGTCGATAGATTTTTTATACCTTCGAGTTCCCGTAGTTTTACGCCAGGAACCTCTGATATCGCAAGGGACTCGTTCTGTGATTGATAACGATGTGGTTTCTGAGTTGGGGGATTATGCAGGAATGGCTGGAGAGGCGGTTGCTGCAGCTTCCCAAAAACTTTGCAGCTTCTTAGACAAACTATTCAATAATCTCAGTTCACTCTTTTTCGTTACCACAAATAGGTACAACCCAGTTGACGAATGGACTGCGATTATGGGGAATATATTTCATACCAGCTCGATTGAATTGATGATCGGAAAATCTGATCAACTTGGACACTTGGTTGATCTTACAAATTCAGAGGATTTTCAGAATTTGTCACGAAGCGCAGTTGTCTACCAGTCAAATACATGCTTGGATCCTGTTTGTAGCGTAAATGCAGATCCTAAGCATTCCTCGCAAAAGCTTTACTGATTTTTTGAGCAGCCAGCACTGTACGATGGCATTCTCGAATTTCTTCAACTCTTATTGTTCTGTATGTGCAAAACGTCATGCAAATCTGCTGTCGAGATTATGGGCAGTACTGTAGAGACACGTGCTTGTGACAGTAGTTTTAGTTCCCCCACTCTTCGCAGTGAGTTTGTTATACAGTGGCAAAGCCTTCCTATTTATGAAACATGGAAGCCATCCATTGAAGCGGTCTTGATCGTTCACTTCGGTTCACGGAAGAAGTGGCATTTCTTTGGCACAACCGATCACGTTGAAAAACTGAAATTTCATCTCATTAGTGAAGTAGTAGACCGGCAGCCCCGTGTTCCACCTACTTTACGAATACCATTATGTCCTTCAAGACAAAGCTATTGGTAATCCTAGAGATTGGTATCGAATTCCATTAGTACATTAGAATGACTTTAGCACGCATTTAGAGAAGTAACGTACTCCTCTAAATAATATACCGTAAACTATATAAATTACACCTCAGACTTAGACTACTATACTCTATACTAGCAGTATTATAGTAAATATGATATAGTATTTTTGATAAAATGGTACATATAAACTTACTGAGTAAGATTTTTATGACTAGAATCTTCCTTGCCACTGAATTAGTTTACATTGTTAATTGTAATTCAGTAATATTTCTAACTGCAAGCTATACTGAGTTACATTTGTTACTGTTCTGCAAATTTTACATATAAAAATACTTTTTGCTAAAGTGTTGGCAGCTTTTGGAATTCTGCTACTCCCAGGTTTGGAACTTTTAGCATACCTGGTGATGGTGTTAGTGGTGTCGATGGCCGGGTCTTTTTTTATTTTTAAGAATTTCGTTTTCTCTACCCCCTCCCCCTTGGACAAGCTTTGCTTTTTAGGGAGGTAGAAACAATGTTTTGTTTATTATGTGTTTTATAGGTAAATCCTTCTTTTTCTTAAAAAAAGATGGATATACATTGTAGTGTAATTTTGGTCTTTCCGTAAATGTTAAAAACTTTAGTTTTCCTAATATTAATACCAAAATTGTGCAAGGAAAAACGTAGTTATAGCTAATAAATTCCACACAACAGAACAATTAGTCGTAGAAACATTGGCGAAAAGCTTATTCAATGACAAATTCCAAGTTCTGATGCTCTTTCTATGAGCCCAATTGATTTTAGGGCAATGCTTAACATCCCTGGAGCGCTCCATTGGCCCTCATTACCCTACATGAAATTAAATTGGAATTATAGACAGTCATAGAGTATTCTTATTTAGTTCATCATTCCTCCCAACATTCCTTTAAAGTTTCAACTTAATACCAATAGTCATTGCTAAGATTTGCAATTTTGAAAATCTGGATGCAATAGTGTTTTTGATCCTCTCTGGCCCTTTTTTGAATTGAGTTAATTTATTTACATTGTATTATAGAATTGTTTTTCTTCTTTTTTGTTTACTCCAGTTTTTCCATTGTATTTTGTGGGTTATAAATATATAATATAAATAATAAAGTGACTTTTTGTTTATTTAAACCTCCTCCTGAACATTCCCTGTAGAGTTCAACTAAATACCCTTAGGTTTTTCTGATATATTACTGATAAACCTTACTGGCCACATCAATACACGTAGTGTCTTCTGATTTGGTTCGGCATATCCCACAGTATTCTCTAACAGTTTCAACTTGATATCCTTTGCCGTTCCCGAAATATTGTAGTTACGCCCTTTTTACATCCTGGATGCAAATATTGTCTTTGGATTTTGTGCAACATCCCCCTCAACATTCCCTGAAAGTTCCAGCTTATTACCCTTATCCGTTGCTCAGATACTGCAGATGCATCCTTTTACATCCTGGATGTACTCAAGTCTTTTGGTTCAGTTAAATATTCCCCTGAACATTCTCAGAGAGTCGAAACTAAGTACGCTTAGCCTTTCCTGAAATATTGCAGATGCACCCTTTTGACTATCTGTACATAGGGTGTTTTATGTAGTTGAACATGTCCCTCAACATTCCCTAACAGTTCCAGCTTGATACCCTTAGTTGTCACTTTTTTATTGCATATACCCATTTGATAACCTGAATCAAATAGTGTATTTTGATTTATTTCGACATCCCAACCACGCTTCCTGAAATTTTTTTGTTTAACTTCCTTAGCACTTCCTGAGACGTTCATATATATAATTGTAAGAACCTGGATATACATACTGTCTTTTGATTTAGTTCACACCACCCTTAACATTCCCTTAACTTTCAACTTAATAGCCTTAGCTGTTCCTTAGATAGTGCGGATATGACATTTCGACCTTAGACGTTGCGGATATAAGATTTCGACAACCTTGATGAGCTTAGTGTCTATGAAAGTTTCAACTTAATACTCTTAGCAGTTCATAAGGTATTGCAGATACACCCTTGTAAAAACCTGGATGAAAATTAAATCTTTTAATATAGTTCAACATCCCTCGTCAACTTAATACCCTTAGCCGGTCCTTAGCCGTTAAAAAGGTCTTATGCCAGATTTTTCACCTCACTCACTCGGACTATCTGTCTTGGCTTTTTCTACAATTAGTCATGGCTTGATGTCCGCAACTACTTGATTTCAATTCAAGACCAACGGAATGACGTATGACGGAATACGTCATAGGAATGACGTATGGACGGATGATAGATAGACTTGACTATCAACAAATGAAATGACATCATTTTTATACAATTCTAAAAAGGGCTTATGCCAGATTTGCCATCACACTGGCCCGGACTATCTGTCTTGGCATTTTCTACAATTGGCCATGGCTTGATGTCCGCAACTACTTGCTTTTAATTGAACATTCCTCTTAGAAACTTGCAATATAATATCATTATCCGTTCCCGAGATACTGCAGACACGCCCTTTTGACAACTTGAAATTACATGGTGTGTTATGACTTAGTTCTACATCCCTCTTAACGTTTGATAAAAATAGGTTGTCAAAAGGGAATATATGCAATGTCTAGTTGGAACTTTTAGGGAATGTTGAGGAGGATGTTGAACAGAATCAAGAAACACTATATACATCCAGGTTGTCAAATGGAGATATCTGATATATTTTGGGAACGGCTAAGGATATTAAGTTGAAATTTTTACCAAAGGTTGAGAGGGATGTTGAACTAAATCATAACACGCCCTGTAACTCCGAGTTGTCAAAAGGGTCTGTCTGCAGTATCTTGGGAACGGATAACGATATTAAATTGCAAGCTTCAAGGAGTGATGAGAGGGATGATGAAATAGATCAAAAGACATTATATTCATCCTCGTTTGCAAAAGGACGTGTCTTCAATATCTCAGGGATGGCTAAGGGTATTAACTTGAAACTTTGAAGGCATGTTGACGAGATGTAGAACTACATCAAAAGACATAATTTTCATCCAGGTTTTCACAAAGGCGTATCTGAAATATATCAGGAACGGCTAAGGGTATTAAATTGATGAGGGATGTGGAACTACATCAAAAGATATAATTTTCATCCAGGTTTTCAGAAGGGCGTATCTGCAAGAACTTATGATGCAATATATTATGAAATTTCGTATCCACAGTATCTAAGGAACAGCTAAGGCTATTAAGTTGAAAGTTAAGGGAAGGTTAGGGTTGGGATGAACTAAATCAAAAGACAGGATGTATATCCTGGTTTTTACAAGAACATATCTGGACGTCTCAGGAAGTGCTAAGGATATTAAATTAAAATTTCAGGAGGCAATGAGGGGGATACCGAAATAAATAAAAAGACACTATTTGATCCAGGTTATCAAATGGGGTATCTTCAATAAATCAGCAACAGCTAAGGATGTTAAGTCGAAACTCTTAGGGAATGTTGAGGGGCAGGTTCAACTAGATCAAAACACCATAAGCACAGGTAGTCACGAGGGTGTATCTCCAATATTTCAGGAAAGGCTAAGGGTACATAGTTTTGACTCTCTGAGAATGTTGAGGTGAATATTTAACTAAACCAAAAGACACAATGTACATCCAGGATGTCAAATGGGTGCATCTGCATTATCTCAGGAACGGGTTAGGGTAATAAGCTGGAACTTTCAGGGAATGTTGAGGGGGGTGTTGCACAAAATCCAAAGACACTATTTGTATCCAGGATGTCAAACGAGTGTATCTACAATATTTCAGGATCGGCTAGGGATATCAAGGTGAAACTTTCAGGGAAAATTGTGGAATATGCGCAATAGGATTACAGAAAAGAAACAGGTTCACATTATTATACTGGATCGTTATCTTCGCACAACACATTTAATGAGCAATCCAGACACAATGCAGGTTTTATGTATACAGGTAAACATATTCTAACAACAAGAAACCTCGATATTTGGAAACAAAAACATCGTTTACACCAGTTTGCATAAATAATAAGATTAAAAACAGCCCAAAATATAAGTAGTAAATTTAAACTATAATTTACTTTTGCTTCTTCTTTTAAATGTACTATAGGTAAGTGGTTGATTATTTAGAGGAAGAGGGCTAGAAACAATTTTGTCTAGGGTGCAAAAAAACTCTAAGCCGCCAATAAGCAACATCAAATATGATTTTTGAGAAAGAAAATATACAGATTATTTCTGGCAATGCAACATTCCTTTAATAACTCGTACTTTTTTCAATGCCAAAATGGAGTCAAATTTGGACGGTTTTGGCAACCCCTTTTTACGCCTTGCAGTAAATTTGCAGTTTGCAACACAATTTAGCTAGGATGAAAGTGAATACATCACTTGATGCCTTTTTAATCCTCTTTCATAATTTATTAGTTGCTTCAGGAGGAAATTACATTTTGGACCCTTTAAAAGACTAAAAGAGCTAAAAACAGCCCATGGTAACCAAAAATTTTAAATGTATTTAAAACAAAAATAGTGAAAAAATTGCCCTTTGCACCTAATTCCGGAATAATAATGATTTTTTTTTCCTTAGGCTTAATATTAAAATGTTACTATGAAAACATATTTGCAGAGTTTTTTAAAAAGGACCTGAAACCCCACAAGAATGATGCTTGTTTTGCTGTGATGTCATTTTTAAGTGTTTCCAGGCTATTTTAAAAGTACTTTTTAAACATTAGGTTAGGTTTGATTAGGCTATAGCCCCTTTAAGACTTCAAAATGTGATTCCCCAGAGAAGCGATTACAGAATTACGAAAGAACATCAAAAAAGGCATCAAGTGATGCCTTCACATTCATCCTACCTAAATTATGTTTTACTGGTTATGCTACTGAATTCCACTTAAAGCATAACATATTAATAGTATATAAAACAATATTTACAACTTAAGAAAGCATAAAATATTCTGGAAATCTTAAAGTCTCTCGGATACTAAGGTCAGGGTTGCCACCAGATTTGGTGTTTTTTTCCGCTTGGTTATTTTTGGTGTTTTACCTAAAAACGGGTGATTTTATTATAAAATTGGTGATTTTACTATGTTTGTGCTACAACTGCTTATGTTTGCGCGCTACTGATGTCCCTTCACCACTCCAGTGCTTCAGCAGAGAGACAATTTTCTCAACTCAAGAAGAGCCTTCTAGGAAACAAATTTGACACAGCACCATTCCTTCTCTTATGCATGTTTGCAGCCTTTGACGGATTTATCATATGACATATCTGATGCACTTGTCTCAAAGAAGAGAAAATGGAAATTCAAAAAGCTGAAGAAGATAAACGATTAGTAGTCATGTAACAAGTGGGAAAATCATATTTTACTCCTAAGTTGTCGGTTTAAGAAGAATTAGGAAAGCTTAAACATATTTCACGTCCCAATTAAATCTTTGCCCTCTTCTTCCATGAAAAAGAAATGACATCTCGATGATGATCAATGAATTCTTCCTTTGGCTCCTTATTTATTAATTTTTGTATGCAAAAGGATAGGAAAGGTTTGAAGGAATTTTGAGTAGAAGATCATAATATTTAGTTATTTGGATATCCCTGTTTTTTTAAGCCGAGACATATTTTCTTGGTCAAAGAGAAATGACAGAATGTTCAAATAATATCTCTCCAAAGTTTTCACCTGAATCTTCACCAAATTGTACTTACTTGGGATCTTTTTCCAACTTACTGCTAAGCAGTTATACAGTTTTTGGATAATTCTTGGTAAAAAGACATCCTTTGTTTTTTCTTTTATGAAAAAGTGGATTTTAGGCATTAAAAATGATTTCAAGGCAAGATAACATATTTACTTAGATGAAATATACATGTTTTCAAGAAAATACATAAATACAACACCCTATACCCCCACAGAGCTCTACGGTGGGGAATCCTGGCAAAAAAAAAAACACTAAAGAGAAAATAAAATAACTGCCAGCTACAGTTGAGTTGAGCTCGGTTGAGTTGAAACAGTTGAGGCTGTTGGGTCTTTTGGTTGGGTTATCAGGCAACCATTTTACCCAAACCTGAGAGAGGGAATGGGATAAATGCTAAATGTTTAAAAATTGATACGATACGACTTGATACGACTTAAAATAAAAGGATGACACTTGTCATGCATACCTAAAATATGAACTATAAATGATGCTACGGGCAAAAATTTGTGCATACATGCCATTTTGGGAGTTTTGGGTGCAAAATAATGATAAATACACTGTAGGAAATCTTTTTAAATCAATTTTTTCTTTGTCTTTGATTCAAGGTTCTTTATTACAATAGTAATAAAATACAGGAATTTATACATTTTTCCGTTGGCGGGGAGCAGAGCTCATATACTAACGAGAAAAAAAACAAAACAAAAACAGTACATCATATTACTGAAATAAACACAATTATTCTCCCCTGTATTTCTTGATAAAGAAATAACATTGGCATGCCACTCCACCCTACCGCCAACACATGTTCATTCAAGATAATACTAACTTAATAATACCAATTATCTGGCTACAGTTGGCAGGGAGTGCAAAAAGACCATACCCAAACAATTGCAAAATAACAAAAATAATAAATACAAGATACCATCCTACACCAAAATAAGTTTTCAATTTTTACAGCATTGAATGTGCAACGTTCAGAGCCGAGATCTAATGGCAGTAAGTGACAACATTATATCTATAGATGCAACAAACTTCGACCAGATCAAAGGAACCATATACTATACTGTAAATCTTGACCTCTGACAATTTGGCAAAGGGATTAATAGACAAGGCCCAGATAGAGTAGAAATGGGTATTTTGGGACATAAAGAACACAAGTTCATTTGATAAAAATATTTGGGAAGAGCTCCATGGTCAAATTCAACTTTAAACAAAAATATAGAAGACTTGACACTATTAATCACTGGGAGAATATCCACAATTGTATATAACAATTCTGTGACTGATTTATTGGGCAAAAGGGAAGGAGACAGCAGAAATGACCTAATGACACAAGCAGCCTTGTTCTGTATCTTTTGAAGTGGAATAATATTAGACTGAGATGTATTTAGGTAAACCAATCCTGCATAATAAAAATTAGATTGTACTAAAGTAAAATAAAGCGGCCTAAGTGCGGAATATGGAATTAATGTTTTAACTGGTTCATAATACCAATGCCCCTAATGTCTAAGAGTCTGCAGCATCTGGGGATGAACACTTAAAGTGGAGACTTCAATTAGTGCTGTGTAAAAATCTTTAGGAATGCGGCATTTTAATAGCTTTTGGTATGAAAAATGCTTCTCTTAGTTCTAGATACTAGTAGAAAGGGGCGTCCCGGGGGGGGGGGGGAGGGCACCCCCTACTTTTTTGGCACTTGGTAAAATTTTCGCTAAAGGCAAAAATTTCAGCAGAAATTTTACAAAATTGGCCAAAACTTAGCAAAATTCTGGATTTCTGCAGAAAATTCGGCAAAAATCAGGTAGAGATTTGGTAAAAATTTACAAAGATCCCCCCCCCAGTAAAATGAGCCTCAGGAAGCCCCTCCTAGTAGAGGGCAATAGCATGTACAAGTTTACCTAAACATGTATATATCAATTGTAAGTATAAATCCGCTTAAAAAATATAAGTTCAAGAATGCATTCACAAGATAGTATCACAAATATTTACCACTTCTGCAGTTTTGCTCTGGAATTTGATTAATCTTAGAAAAAAAGAATTAATAATTGTCATTAAACACCAAAAATACCAGTGTTGGAACATTTTTACTTGGCTGTCAGACTGTTGAAATGACTGGTTTGATGTAGCACTCCTGTAGATGTTATGACCTGTATAGAAACAGGCAAATTCTACCTTTTCAAATGCAATTTTTTGCATTTTCAAGGGAAAATGCCCTTTCTATTCTAGTGGACCTTACTATAGGAGGCCTAAAAATAAGGAGGGCATTTATAATAGTGTCTGATAAAATACAACTTGCCACCAGTTACGTAGGCTCAATAACACTATTCTAATGACTTTATTTGATAGATTATGGATATGTTCCTTATATTAAAGTTTTTCGCCGTTATTTGTCTTTTATTTTTGTAAAGAAAATGGTGATTTTATTTAGCCTCCGTGGCAACTCTGCCTGAGGCCTATAATATATTCTACTATGCTATCTATTTTACTGAAAGAAAACGAAAATGATAGATAACGTATGCTTATACAAGTTCCTTCATATATTATAAGCACCTAGTTCATTGTTTTTCCTGTAAGAAACAGTTATTGCAATTAGAATTACACTATTAAAGGTGACTTACGCCTTTTGACTTCTCAGAATTGGTATTTTCCATGTCTAAAGCAAACCCTTTTAAAACAGGCAGCACATAATAGAAAAGAACATCTTATGAAGAAGTCGATGAAATTTGTCCTGAGTCATCCATCCAGCTTAATTGAAGTTGCTGAAACAGGTAAGCTATAGAGAAGATTCTAATTGGCGGCTTAGCATTGGATCCTTATAAAATTTATCATCTGCGTTAGTGTTGGTAGCATTCTAGGCTATTCTATGGATTCAATTAATGGAAACACTGTAGTAGGCCTAACAGAAGAGGGACATCCACCACATGGGTAATATGGGAGTAAAGTTCATTTGTGATGCAAATGGATGTTATATTTAGATTGAGGATGCAATTCTAGGTATATATTTGCACATTAGGGGGGTGGGGGTATATATTCTGTGAATTTATAGGTTCTAAGAAATTCATGAATTTCTTAGAAAAACAAGGAAAGAAGTATAAAGGATAAAGGTTCTCCCCCTGCAAAATGTGTTAACTAGGATTATTCTGCAGTTTATGGAGTAAGAATTGTTTTCTTAAAATGTTTCCTTATGTCCAGCTGGACTCCTAGGCTTAAACTAATGGTTGCTAGGGTGGGTAATTCAAAGATTTGTATATACATATACACTGTCAAATTAGCCATCTGGTGGTATCCCAACAGAAGAGTAGCCTACCATTTGGATGTCCAATCAACAACAGCCTGTTTTCTTAGTATAATAGGGTAAAATTCTACTTTAGCTACTTCTGAATATCATATAAAGGGGTTAGGTTAGGAAAATGAAACTTTCAGGGATAGGTTTACAGGTTAAAGTAGTTATTTTGACAATAGGCTGTACACAAATTTTGGTTCTAATTTTGTGCTTGGTCTCTCCAAGAAACACTGTAAATGGTAAAATTATACTTTAGCTTCTTTTGGCTATCTTGGAAAGGGGTTAGGTTAGGAAAATGAAACTTTCAGGGATGTGTCTACAGGCTAAAGTATGTCCTGGTAAGGTATTTTGAAGTACCTACCTCTATTCCTTTTCTCTCTCTAGAGGGTCTTACCTTTGATGACCTTTAAAAATCTGTGTGTTATAAAAGTGAAACCTTGGAAAATAGATCTTCCACTTAAATAAAGTACATCAAAATTGTTTTCAGCTTCACAACTGCTCAATCCCAATTTATAAGGTTTTAAAGATATGCAAATATGTTTCCTAAATTTTGAAAAAAAAAACATTGATATGGCTTAAAATTCTACTCAAATAACTAGAATAGCATTTTCAGAACTAAAGCCAGAGAAAAAGAAACTGATAACTGAAAATTAAGGTAAAATATTGTTTTGTCAAATTTTCAATAGGTATAGACCTGTCACATAGGCAAATTTTGGGATCCTCTAGAGAGAGAAGGCATGGAGATGTGTACTTCAAAATACCTTCCCAGGACATACTTTAGCTTGTAGATCTCTGAAAGTTTCATTTTCCTAACTTAAACCCTTTCCAAGATAACCAAAAGTAGCTAAAGTAGAAATTTACTCTGTAAATTTCTTAAAATTATTTTTTTTAAATTCTTAACTAAATTTATGCCCAATCTTACCAAATGGGGCTAGACACAGCCCTAAATGATGTATTTGTCCATTACTTTTCATTGCTTGAATTTTTATTCAATAACATCATGTCAATGTTACAGTGATGAAACTTGGATAAATAGAGTTAACCAGGGTAAGTCCAACACAGGGTTAGCTCCAACACCCCCATCTTATTTGGCTTAGCTTAGTGATGACAGAAGTCTCTGGTTCTGTAGAGAGATTAGAATGACCAATAAAAATCTTGTTTGTATAAAATATCTTTGATGCCTGAGTCTACCTGACTATTCATATAACTGACCAAAAAAGATGACATTGACAAAGTCAAAGAAAATTACATCTTTGCTGACTGTTGAAGCTTTTTGGAGCTGGTACCTTTACCATCATTCCAAATTTAATATATCTTAAGCCTGTATAAGAAGCACACTAAGGCCTGCAAGAGACCAAAAGTTTGCTTTCTTGACTCCCTATGATGCTATTTGAAATTACTCTTTTTTCAAATAAAGATCTAAAAAAGAATTTCTGATACTAATTGAAATTACTGTTTTTTTTCCTGTTATTTGAAATTTTGTGTTACCTCTTCATATCTACAATAAAAAAAAATGAAAAAAATACCAATCTCAGATACTTTTCCCTATGTACAGGGTAAAGCAGACACTGCTGGAGTTACCCCATGGTAAGCACAAAACTGGTGTTCTGCTGTGGCATATACAGATTATTAAAAAGTTTTTGTTTTGTATGTGTTTTTTCTTTACATAGAGTGATCCTCAATTTTTATTTCTGTATACATAGGATGTACTTGGGGGGGGGGGGGGGCAGTGGCATTGTTTGGGGGGAGCAGTTGCCCCCCCCCCCCTAATAATTTGGAGACAAAATTGTTAAAGAACTTTAAAACTCTTGCTTGTTTTATTTTTCAACTTTGTTCTTTACTCTGAGCAAATATATTTTTTTTAATTAATCCACCCTTGTTTTTAATATAAAAAAACTAAAAAAACAGGGGTCCTTTTTCCTTCCTAAAATGTTCCAAATTAATATTTATACAAATATACTGCCTTCAAAACCTTATCATAAAGTAAATAGGTGAGCCTAGTTAATGGCAAAATTGTGAAAAGTATTAAACTTCCTGTTTTACCATGTTTGCTCAGGTCAATTTTTTTCCTTATAGTTAAGGGTCTTTTACTACCTAACATCTATCACTTCAAGATAAGATTTTCTTGTTTTAAAACTTTCAAAATGGATATAAATATATCCTCTACATCTGAAAATAGGACAGAAATTGAATCATTGAAGAACAAAAAATCATTGAAAGCAAGAAAATGATTTATTGAAAAAAATGAAAAAGAAATTGGATCAAAAAAGAAAATAAAACTTAATGTTTTTACAATAATATGTGTACTGCAACCAGATATGTCAAATTGGTAGTAGGTTAGTCATAGAAGTTAGTAGGGGGGGGAGGGGGGGTCAGCTTCAGGAATGACTAAATTATTTTAATTTTTGACTTCCAATATTTAAATCAAAACTCCAATATAGCTCCAAATTCTCTTATTTGTAATTGAAATGCCTAATAAGTGCTGATAATGTCCTATTCTTTGTGGCTTGGATTCACATACTAACCCATAAGTGTAGAACTGCCTCAATGTGCAATACCATGCTGACTTCTTTCTATTTTCATGTTTCTAAATATTTCTTTTATCCTGCTCCAAAAAAGAATTGATATAAATGTACTGAGGATCATTACTGTTATTAGTTGCTATTTACATAATGCCAGTGCTACTTGTTTGACATTTATCTGTGCCTCAGCATGCTGTACAAAATGTCTGCTGCAAGTAGGATAAAGTTAATCCAAATAATATATGTATATTTTTCTTACAAAACTTTTGATATAAAAAATAATTAGTACCCCTGCCCCCTTCCAGAAATGTATACTTCCAGAAAAAAAAATGTGTAATTTGCTAGATTTTTTTTTTTAACAAAGATACATAGAGGAAGGTAATATTCAAACTATAGGTGTCAATTTTCTCTATCTGATTGGCATCCCTGGTTAGTTTTAGTTAATTTAAGGTTTCAACTGCAACTGAATTGTTCAGGTTGTCTGGATATTATTAATTAAACAATGCTCAACCAGAAGTTAATAAATCATGCATTTTTTCCAAATGCTGAAAATTAAAAATACTGAAGCTATTTCAAATGTAATACAAATTTCCAGGGGACTCTCCATAGAGGAAAATTTCCATGGGAGTGGGAGGAAATTTGTCTGCTGAGTTTTTCACTAGACAACATTGTTTTTTTTAATTTTTTTTTAATGAAAAAACAACCCAAAGGGCTCTTTTTGGGTGCCATGTGGCACTTTATGATTGGTTTACCAAGTCAAATTTATAAACAGCAATTAAATATATAAATAAGTTTATAAATGAGCCCACAATTAGCTCTTTATGAAGACCATGTGTCCAGACCAGGCTTTCCATTCCAAAAATATCACCCAAATTGTTTTTTTAGTGTACCATGTGACACTATATGTCTAATATATACAAAAAGATTAGATATAAGAATCAGCTTCTACAAGTCCTTAAACAACTCTCTATGATGTTCTAGTGCCTCAATAGCAACGAAAAATAAGAGGACATATCACTGCTAGTTGATTTACTTGACTTAAGGCTCCTGCTGAGGGTTTGGCATAGAGAACAAAGAGATCATCACCCATATTGTGTTTTTAGTGTACCATGTGGCACTTTATGTCTAATATATAAAAAAAGATTAGATATAAGAATCAGCTTCTACAAGTCCTTAAACAACTCTCTATGATGTTCTAGTGCCCCAATAGCAACAAATAATAAGAGGAGATATCACTGCTACTTGATTTACTTGACTTAAAGCTCCTGCTGAGGGTTTGGCATAGAGAACAATGAGATCAGGTGCCTCCAGGTTGACCTATTGCTTGCCGGGCTTACAGCTTCTTCCACTGGGATTTGGGCTTTGGTGAGGAATTCATCAGCTTTGTCTTTCCACCTAGGGGGGGGGGCGTCCTCTGGGTTGCTTCTATCTGTGTAGGATGGGGTCAAAGTTAAATGCAACCCATGCTGGGTTGTTGCATGAAATTCAAAGGAGGTGGCTGTACCATGGAACAGTACACTGGGTGAGCTCTGTTGAGAAAGGAGTTTGTGCTGTATATGACAGGAGGGTCTGGTTGCTAATGAAATCAGTCCAGTGAAGTCCCTTGATTCTTTGGAAATGCTTTGTCTGTGCAACATCAATGGTGCTGAGGATAGATTTTGCTGCTGGCCATGTCTCTGCTCTATACAGCAGCATGGTGCTGACTGACACGTTGTAAATGCAAATTTTGGTAAAGTGGCTTATGTTTTGCTTTTGCCTGATGCTGCTAAGCCTCCCAACAAGTGCTGACACTTTGGCTATTTGAGATGTAAGCTCTTTTGTTATCAAGCCATCCTTTGACAGAATAGATCCCAGGTAAGTGAAGTCTTCAACCACATCTACTTGGTTGCTTCTGATGTTGACTTCCTTTACAGTAGAACGGGATATGGGGGGCTCAAGGAGCATAAGTTTGGTTTTCTGTCAGTTGATCTTCAGTCCAACTTTTGAGGCTTCTTCTGAGAGCACCTGGAGAGCTCTGGTGACCTTTTCAACAGTGTTTGCAACTAGTGCTATGTTTTTGGTGAAGTCAGCATCAGAGAGTAGCCAGTCTCCAAACTGAAGGAAATTCATTGTGCTGGTCATAACATGGTCTATGATGCAGTTGAAAAGCTTGGAAGTGGTAGTGCAACCTTGCTGGATGCCAGTCTTCACTGAGAATGTGGGACTGTGTCTTCCATTGACTTGCATGCAGCTCTCTGTATCCTCATAAAGCTTTTCAAAAAGTGAGCAATATTTCTTGGGTAGACCTGTAGTTCTTAGTATCAGCCAAAGTGAACAGCAATCAACAGAATCGAAGGCAGCTTTAAAGTCCACAAATGCAATGTATGCTTTTTGGTGGAACCCAGACGTCTTTTTGATCAACTGGTGCATAGTGAAAATTTGCTCTGTTGTTGCCCTGCCAGGCATGAATCTGGCTTGCTGGACTCTTCTCTTTCTATGCAAAAAGGTGGAACACCTGTCCAAGAGTGACATGGCAAAGAGTTTACCAGAAACGGAGAGAAGCATGATCCCATGATAGTTGGAGCAGATTTGACAGCTGCCCTTACATTTCCAGAGCAGCAATATGTTGCCAGCACGACAGTCAATTGGTATGCTTTCCATCATCCATACAGCTGAGAAGATTAGCTGGAGCCACAGAATCATTGCTGCACCCCCATACTTGAGGAGTTCTGCAGAAATACCACAGATGCCAGGGGCTTGATTATTATTTAACTGTTTTATATCATTTTGGATCTCAGAGGTAATAAATGGTTGCAATATGAGGTCGGAAGGAGCCTTGGGTGTGGCTATGGCTGCTTGAATCACATCTGGGTTGGGATGAGAAACTGCCTCGGCATTCAGAAGCATTGAGAAGTGACTGCTCCAGGCAGGGAGTTGGCCTGCATCTTCATCCAGCATGCTTCTGTCAGCAGACAAGACATGGCTCATGGTGGAAGTCTCCCCTTCTGTCAGCTTGGGGAGGTGTTTGTACAGGAAGCAGGTGTCTCCTTTCCTTGAAGCATCTTAGAGATTGCTGGCTTTCTTATCAACAAAGGTCTTCCTATCACTGTGCAGTAGGCTATTGTGTTGGCCATTGAGTCATCTGTACTCTGGCATATTCTTTGCTAAGTGGGCCTTCCGGCGCTGCTTGATCACAGACAGAGTCTCCTGGTATATCCAGGGTTAATTCTTGTGTCTGCTGCAGCCAGTGGTACTGCCAGCAGAATCAAGTATATTATCTTTGAAAGACTTCCATGCTACTTCAGGGTTGTCCAGAACTTGGAGGCAGCTAAATGGGTTAGAGATATCGAGAGCATACTTCTGTTGTATCTCAGATGTAGCCAGACAACTCAGATCGAGCTTGAGAGGCCGTCTTTCTTATTGTTGCACTCTCAGGCGTAGCCTCAGCATGGCGACTACCATCCTATGGTGTGTGTTTCCAAGCTTGGCTGACCTATAAGTCTGGCAATTTGTTATTGACAAGCGCCAGTGACCCGAGATCATAACATAACCAATCATCTTCTTTGTCTGGTCGTCGTTACTATTCCAATATCACTGCTATCCATGTAAAAAAGTGATTTTTTCTTGTTGTTCAATGAGAGGGTTTGTAATTATCCTGTATAAGGTATAAACAGTGCCAATTTAAAGGATGTACTTTTTGAGTTGCTAAGATGTCATTTTCAAATTCCATGCAACTGAATGACATGATGCACAGGGCTGTTGGATTAGTGCATAGTTGAACTGCAATTTTTAGTCTCCTATGATATGTGTGGGAGTAGAAGGAAGTGGAAGGGGATATGCACTTTAATATTAATGGCAAAGCTGGCAAAAAGGCTGTGCTTATTAAACTCACCATCACCCACCCAAAAGCTTGTTTACAGTGCAATACTGTCATCTAAAGCAACTCATTACTGAATGCCTTAGTAACAGCTGAGTCTATTACTTAATTTATGTTTGTTTGATGCATGTGCATTATTTATTTATATATTCTGCAAAGTTTTTGAATTTAACCATATAGCATCTTTGCTAAATAATAACTTTTCTTAGTATAACTTTTCAAAGAAAAATGTCTTATTGAAGACTTGAAGAAGGAACATACTATCTTTGCTTTTTAACCACTTGGTACAACCCCCTCTCCCCCCCCCCCCATCAGGTGGAAGAACGCATGCACATGTGGTCCCAGGATTGAGATAGCTGGGCTGCTACATATTCTGTAAATTATTAATTCAAAATAAGTATGTCTGTAGGCTCAACAATGTTAGATGGCTGAACTTTTAGTTCCATAGCCAGTTCTGTAAAAACCAGCTTTGTCCAGGTCTCAACTTTGATGTGTTTTAGAACATTGTTAAAAATATAATTTGTATCAACTTTGTTTGGTTATAGCAGGCTAATAAAGCCAAGAAAAGGCAGAGCTTCTTACTTTCTTTGTTTGGCTTAGAACCAGCTTTAAAAAACAATGGGAAGTGGAACAAGAAGAAGAAGGTATTGAAAAGGGATTGGATTTGATTCCCATCTATGTCTTGTTATATAACACAATAACAGAAAGTGGAGATCATCTTAACTAAGAACCCTCTAGCCCTCCCAATAAAAATGCTGGAGAGTATCTGATACACCCCTGCTGGGGAGTATCAGATATACCCTAGACTTAGGGTAAGTTTGACCTCCCTGAGATGAGTTACTTTGTTGCAGCTACTTATGGAATCAAAAGAGCTTGTAAACTTTCTTGATTGTGAAGAATATTACTTGTATGGCCAAAAGCAACATCAAATAGTTTTTATTGTGACAGCAACTCCATAACAATGTTGGGGCCAAATTAAGCTTAAAAAAAAACTTTATAAGGGGTCAGACTTACTCCAGTTCACCCTGCATTAATAAAAATGAATTTGAAAATATGAATAAAAATAGCCTAAAAGTAACAATTTTTCTGAATATTGTAAAGTAATAACTTTATGGCTAGGCTATAATTTTGTCATGTAGTTTTATATAGGCCTATGTCCAGGAGCTATGTTTGGTACCATTAGGGATAGGGGCAATTGTCATGGTAGCAATTATTCTTATTTTGAAAAAGTGTTGATAAGGGAGTCAAATAGTATATTACTATTCTTTTGTTATAATAGTTTCTCCTTCAGAAGCGTCCATTACTAGAGTTGTACCTTGGTATATTTTATTAATATAGATTAATACAAAGGATTCTTGAAAAAGTATAAACTAAGCTCCAATAATTTTGGCATATATCCGGGCAAAATGGCTAGATTACTTATAGACTCTATTCTGCACAAACACTAATACCAAAATTGTTACTTCATTGGGCCTCCACCTAGAAATGCTGTTTTCCTTAGATTTTCAGAGTTGCTTCTAGTAAGACTGTTTAAAAGGGGGGACTTGTGGGAGCTACTTGGGGTTGTAACTTGTTGGCAGAGGAAGCCTGGAAGGGGGCATTGGTAAAGTTTCTCTAAGGTGATTGCACTAGTCATTTGTTCTTTCAAGGCATGTGGAGGGGATAGTTGATCAATATATGTCTGTACTCAAGGTTGTAACATAATGAAGGTTAGAATTCCATTAGCCCTATAGAACCCAAAGTTTATGAAGATTTTCAACCCATATATCTGAATATCTTCCCCTTGCCTATCAATTCAAAGCATTATAGTACAACCAGTATTAAAAATTGTCCAACATAAAAGTAGTAAGCAAAAATCAGAATTCTTGTAATGAAAATAAAAAAAAAAGATTTAAGATATATGTTTCTCAACCAATGAAAAGAGTGTGTCAATTTAAAATGAACAGAAATTAATTTTAAAAAAAACTTTCCACAAAAGAAGTGTTAAATAATTTCAAAAACAAATCGAACAGAATTCAAAACTTCAAAACAAGCAGAAACTATCACAACGAGGAATAGGGTTATAGCCCCCTGTGCCTTCAAAAGACCAGATCATAATTTTTACTTTACTGAAAACAAAACACATTTTCTCTTTTATAACTTTATTCAATCCAAAATTATTAAAACTTTCAGGAATGAATATCAATAAATATTAAACTGTCAATCCACATTCATTTGTTCCTTTCAACATTTCTGGCTATGATAGTGATTTTTTTATGTTATGAGAAATAAAAACACATAACATGAAATAAAAACTGTTTTCAATAAACTGTAAATTGTGTTCTGGTTTTTAGAAGGCATCGGGTGTGTTAGCTTTACTTCTCTCTCTGATAGTTTCTGCTTCTTTTCAGTTTCACTTGCTTCTCATTTCTGTTCATTTTGATTTTCATTTATTTATTGGGAATGATTTCTGGTAGTTTTACACTTGGAAAATTATTTAATGTTATTTCTGCTCAACTTTGGGTCTAATGTGTCTCTTTACATTTCTTTGCAGAAAAAGCTCTTACAGTTTTTTTAAAGTAATCAAAGGAAAGCCATTTCAGGTGACACTGTCAAAACTCTGGAAAAGGAGGGCTCCATGACATAAAAAGTATTAACTTTGATTTATGCAGCTCTTTACTTTTCTTTGAAAAGCTCATTTGAAAGCTTCTTTAAATTAATGTCTTGTTTGCTTCAATAGGTATTGTGTTTTTCATTGGTTAAGAAACGATATTTTTAATCTTTTTGGTTTTTATTATTTTTTTTATTGCTTTTTGTGCAAAAGAAGTATTTGAGAGAAAAGAAAAGAGCTGCATTAAACCAAAGATGAGCAGCAATAAAGTCAACTAATTTTTCATGAGGCCAGGTAGGTCTCAAGTTTTAACCTAGGATAGAGAGCATGGAGGGGGATGGGTGCTTCCACTTTGGGGATCTATGAGACCTACAATCTATTTATGGTTAAATGGCACGTAAATCAAAAGACACTATGTGTTGACAGGTGATCAAAACAGCAGATGTGCAATTTCCTGGGGATAGCTTTGGGGGTTAAGATGAAACTTTCAGGGAGTGTTGTGTAGGGGTGTCTCCAATCTGTTTGAATTTTCTGGCACTATTGGACTAGAATCTGCTCTGGGTGAAGTGCCAATGTAGAATCATTGAAACCATGTGTTCCCAGGCTGTCAGAATAGCATATCTGTATTGTCACAGGAGCATCTTGGTGATTGAGCTGACATTTTCCAAAGGTTTAAAGGTGTGAATATTGAATTTTAACTTGGAGGAATGGAGATAAACGGAAAGAAAATATGTATCAAACTTATAAAATTGACATATTTGAAACTCCTTGGGAACAACACTTAAGGGTTGAATTTAACTTTCAGAATATGAGGGGGCAATGTCCAGAATTTTTTATTTTCTGAGCTGCCTTATCCTGTCTCTCCAGCTCAGCTTGAAAAATACCTTCATTAGTTTCTTGGTCAGGTGAACACCCATGAGAATGCAAATTCAAAATGAATTTTGGCTCCATTGATTTGGGATGTCCAAAAATAGGCCCAAATTTTTGGTTTTGTCTTTTTTAGAGAATGGAGACAGTGTCTGGTAGACCTTGATAAAACAAAAATCTCATGAAGATAGGTTGTATTTATACATGACACCTGAAAATAGGCCAACAAGTTTTGTTTTCTCAGAGTAGCTTAGAACTACAGGATTTGGACAACAACATGGGGACTTCAGTGATAAAAGAGCTATAGACACAAGTTTTTGTACTCATTTGTGACGCCCAATGTAGGTCTAAATTTGGTTTGCCTCTATCTAGCAACTTACTGGACAAGTATACTGATCCAAACAAACTTAAGAGAAAAAGAATCTTTCGGAAAAAATGTGGTTATAATGATTCTTGAAACCCCAAAATGGCTCAGATATTTTTTTCTCTGTTCAGTGTGAGACTTTCAGGGTAAGCAAAATGGACTAATGGGCCCTTGGCAAGGACAGTAAATTTTGGGAAATAGACTAGAAAATAGACTAGGCTTAAATTAATACTCTAACTGGCTTATTTTTAGTTGATCTTTAAAATGTGTTTTGGACCCCTTAATTGAATTTCAGGACTGGAGCTTCCGTTAAGACAACATTTTTGGGAGAAAATATGGTTGGCCAAATGGCCTGCCAGTTAAAGACGAATGAATGATATAAGTAAGGGTTTCACCAATTTCAGCAGAAATATTTTTTAACATTATATTAGAAAACCTGTCCAATTTAATGGTTAGGAAGAATCTAGACTTTTTGAATTTGGGCGCAACTCAGTTACTGAGAGGGGTGGGTCATCAAAAGAATTATGTAGGTTTACTACTATATACAATATACAAAATTTTGGTACTATATACAAAACTTTACTTCTAAGCCAAGTAAATTTGATAGACCAGATAGTCACTATAGCCAGAAGTCACTATATGTATTTTAAGTACTATCACTACAGTTATTTTAACTAATGACTCTAAGGGGTATTAAGGTGAAATTTTTAGGGAACGTTTCGGAGGAGTTTCAATTAAACGAAAGAACTATATGCATGCAGGTTTTCGAAAGGGCATATTTATGCTTTGGGTCAACAGAACAAGAAAAGAGTATTTAATGAAAATATTATCCTTTTCGGAATCAGATTATATTCTAGTGTGATAGCAAGGATGTATAAAGTTTTTAATGGATTGGAGTAAAGTTAGTTTTATCTCTGTGAACATAATTCCAAAGTCTTTTTGTTGTGACTATTCTAGGTTTGATTATTTGCGTTTCTATTATATTAAAGTTTTCCCTCAGGAGTCTGTTAACATTGTTTCTGGTCCTTATACTCTTTCCACGCCACCCAATACTGATTTGTAAATGAGACTGAGGATGTGCTTTTTCAAGTCCACTATATAACCCCAAAGATTGAGCAATTTAGGTTTCTTCCAATGCCTACCCCTAAATGTCATAACCAAAGGGATACATTTACTTCTACAATTAAGAAGAATTCATGGACAAATTAATCTCATAATTATAGATGTGCAACTGTAACTCTGACTTAGTTTGTTTTATTAAAGTAGTACATACTTGGGTCAGCTAACTCTGTTGAAATAAATTATGCATATCTTACGCTTATTTAACTCTGTTACGTAAAAAATACGTTCATCAGTTATTTTTTAGACAAACATAGCGCACCAATTTTATTTAAATTTTTCAGTATCATAATGACTGTCCTTACTGATGTGGGACCATCCAGCCCAGTATTATTGAGTGATGTGAAGCATTCTGTAATTGAGCGTAACCATTTGCGTAAGCTCATCGTCGAGGTTTACGTAAAGGATGTGCTTACAGAAACATTTGAAGCTGATTTTGATGTCTCATCTTTTAAAATTAAGTTTCAGACTCGGTAAGTGTTACTTTTATCAGTACTAAACTCGTAAGTGCAGTATAGCGTTATTTTAATCAAGGCAAATAGACATTAAATTAAAAAAAAAGTGCACTTGTCCAAAACAATAAATCAGTAGCCTACTATTAAAATAAATTGAAAACGAAAATCATTGGAGATATTAAAATTACGAAAGAGAAACTCAAAACCAACAAAAAATATAATATTGTATATTAGAAGAAAACGAAAAATGAGCAAATAAAACGGACTCTACCGCCCTCCAGGATTAGGAAAGTAATTACATTGTGCAAAAAAATATACCCAAATACCTTGTCAAATTTAGCTTGAAAACACCCAAATTAGAAATCAGCCTTCCCCTTCGATAGTGTAATTTTCCAACCCTTGCTTAGGGACGTGTATATATTTCGGCCTTGATCTTAAGTGCAAGACTGAAGTTACCACTGATTAACTCTCTTTTTACAAATATAATTAGTGTACAAAAATTTACTTGGTTAAGACTGATCATTTCCTAAAAGAGCTGCAAATTTAGAAAAATGTTGTTCACACATTTGTAATATTGAGATTCAATATGTGAGTCATTTATGATATTTCTTTATCTTATTTTCTTCCTCTGCAAGGTAATGTGGCTTTCACTATAATGCGGGCTGTAAGGACTATTTATTGAGGTCATTTCTGTCCCATGAGAAGGAGAACTAAAGTTTCAGAGGCCAATAGATAGCCCTAACCAAGGCAAGACAAACTCTCATTTTTTCTATATGTAAATATATCAGTTTGCCCTACATGTTTTGTTCACCTTAGACCTTTTTTTTTACAAGATTAAAGACCTGGCATGTAGATCGGATTCAAGTCAATATCCAACAACAAAAGTATGTACACATAACTTATTTGGATTTTTACTGTTGATCAGCTGACAATTTAAAGTACTTTTTTTTTTATTGCAACAAATGGCTTTTTTAATAGAAAAAGAGATGCTAAAAAAGTTGTCGCCAATAAAGGCATATATTAGTCTTCATATTAAAAAAAAATGCGTATTTTGCGCTTAGCTGAAAACTTGCTGTTAACATTGTGCTCCTAGACGTATCATGGTTGCAGCAGTAGCTACAACCTAGCAAAGAGCGAACCACGGCCCATATTAAGCGAAAGTTCAAAAATATGTTTTGAAAATAGCTGTCCAGCGAGAAAAATGTTTTTTCTTTTTTAAAGCTGATTCAGAAATAGTAACTATTGTTCCGCTTTGCCTTTATAGTAAACATACTATATTTATTATATAACTATAGTATGTTTACTATTTTGTTAGTATGATTGCTAGTTTGTTAGAATAATTTTATTGAAATATCGAAAAAGAGCTTGAAATGCATTAAAAATGACGGTGAATAAAAATGAAAAGAGCACCATTGGTATCATCATGGTCGAAAACCTCTAGCTGGATGTTTTTTCTACCCCCATTCCAATAACACGAGAAAATAATGGCACTGGAGCATTTTAGAGCATTTTTTATCAAAAGGATTATGTAGGTTTGGTATTATATACAAAACTTTATTTCTAAGCCAAGTAGGTGTGATAGAAGTTGCATGCTTTGGGTCGACAAAACAAGAAAAGAGTATTTAATGAAAATATTATCCTTTTCTTAATCAGATTATATTTCAATTTGATAGCAAGGATGTATAAAGTTTTTAATTGCTTGGAGTAAGGTTAGTTTTATCTCTGTGAAAATAATTCCAAAGTGTTTTTGTTGTGACTATTCTAGGTTTGATTATTTGCATTTTTATTATATTAAAATTTTCCCTCAGGAGTCTGTTAGCATTGTTTCTGGTCCTCTTATATTCTTATACGCCACCCAATACTGGTTTGTAATTTAGACTGGGGATGTGCTTTTTTAAGCCCACTATATGACCCCAAAGATTGAGCAATTTAGGTTTCTGCCAATGCCGACCCCTAAATGTCATAACCAAAGGTGGTAAACATCTATATGTGTCCTTCGTAAAGTCATCTTGATAACACCACCATAAAGTGCCGTATAGTGCCAAAAATGGTATTTTTGGTGCTATTTCTAGGTTGGAAAGGCTGGAAGCGTAACAAAAAAAAAAACCTTTTTCATGTTTGACTAATGGTTTGCGTATCGCAGGTACCGGCCTCCTGATCGGTATCCCCCGTTATGAGTGATTAAGAAGATCACATTTGTTTTGGTAGCACTGATGCGTCTCCTTTTTTCCCAGGGGTGATGGTATCGAACCAGGGATTCAAAAGATAGGAAGAGAGCTTATCTTAAAGGGAATGAAAATGTCTAGTACATTTTTGTTAATAACGAAACAGAGCATGGCGCAGCAAAGTGTTTTTTCCTCTATTTTGCGCCTTAGAACATCAATTTCAAAGTAAATTTTGAGATAGTCAATTGATTTGTCATAGTCTAAGCCTTTAGTCTAAATCCGGAGGTGTACAGTTCCTCATTTTGGAAACCGATGGAAACTGCTTTTTAACATGGGTAGTACAGTTGTTCGAGGTGACTCCTTTGAACAGAAATTAGAAGTTTAAGCGCCGTTGTAAGTCAGCGCCATAACAAAGTACCACTTTATGCCACGAAATAACAATTTTGGTGAAAATGCGAGCGAGTGAAAGTCATTAAAGGTGCTCAGGGTAATTAAATCATTTTTCATGCAAACTTTCTTTAATATTTTACAGAAAATAGTTGATCCAGGTGAATGAAACTTTCAGAAATATTTTGGGATTTATAATTGACTTGATATTCCACTAAGTTTTATTCACTCGCTCTGCTACATCCTTTAAAGTATAGAAGAAAAGTTTTGTGAAAGCCATTGTTGAAATAAGGGACGTATAGTCTACCTACGGAGACTCAAGGTTTCTTTTTCTGCTATTTTGGTTTTTATTTCAACATTAGTAAACTAATTTCGGTTTGTGCCACTTTGGAACCCCCCCCCCCCCCCGACCCTCCTCTATATCTGCGTGATAAATGATCTTTCCCATAACCCTTAAGAGGGAAACTAGACCTATTGTTTGGGGAAGAATCGAAAAAAAAGAAGAACCTAAAGAAGGATATTTTCAGAATTAATTTAATTTTCTATCTGCACCAAATATTTTCGATTCGGCGATAATATACTCTCGGGATTCTTGTCTTTGGATAAGACGGCATCTGTTAATAGGAATATCTAACAGGGATACCTTGACTACGTCAGTCGTAGAGAAGTGGAAACGTTAGATAGTCCAGGGCTTATCTAACCTCGAGGTGCACTTGATCTGATATAATAATTGAGGGAGAGGATGTGTTCCATCGTTTCCGTATTTCTATTGTCAAAATAAAATTATGTTTCAATTAAATTCAGTAGACCTATTCCTCTCCTCTATAACTTAGAGGAATTCTCAAAATAGTAAGATTCTTAGTATTTGCTGAGAGAAAAACTGAAATCAGAGGCAACGCTATAGCGTTGCCTATAGTAAAGGCCATACGGCTCCAATGTTTTATTATTATTAATTAAAAAAAAAACTCCGAAAAATAAGTTTTTCAAAGAAAAGTAAAGGCCATTTTAAACTTAAGCTCAGGAGATACAAATACCTCTTAAAATTCAAACTCAAAACGACCAGAAATTACTATTAAAGAATAAATGAAACCCAAAACGAACAGAAACTAAATAAACAATCATAGCAAAAAACATTCAACAAGTAATAATATAAATGAATAAATAGATCTTAAAGCGAGTAATGCTTAGATTGAATATGTAAATCAAGCTTAAAACGAAAAAAAATATTTTGCTATTAAATTATAAATGAAACTTAAAACGAACAGAAATTAAATAAACAATCAATGCGAACAAACATACAATAAATATATTAATGTAAATGAATAAATAAATCTTAAAACGAGTGAAACTTAAATTGAATATGCAAATCAAGTTTGAATCGAATAAAAATAACTACAAACAAGAGTTTGGGTATCGTCTCACTGCAGAAGCCTAAAACCTACTGCGTCATTGGCGCTTTACTGAAAACGAAATATATTACAAATGTTTTCTTTTGTACTTAATATTGAAAATAAATATTAAAATTACAGTAAAATTTTGAACTGATGAGCTTTTAGCAATTAATATCATTATGCATCAAATATTCAGTTTAATTTATTAGTTCTTTTCAAGATTGGTCAAGACAAATATAGTTTCACTACAAGCAAAATTTGGATACTGCCCCCTTCTTTAACTGTAAAAACCTAAAGCCTTCTGCGTCATTGGTGCTTCACTGAAAACGAATTACTCGTATGTTACAAATTTATTATTTTCCAGTTCTTATGAAAATAAAAATTACAGTGAAAAAAAATCTTGAACTGATGGATCTTTCAACAATTAATATCATAATATATCTAATATTCAATTTGATTTTGTTTATACTTTCCGAGACTGTTCAAGACTCATATAGTTTTGCCATTTTTTTTAACTCTGCCATTTTTTGTAACTAATCGTGTTAGTTTGTTATGAAAACATTCTATGGCTTCTAGGCATTTCTATTTAAGCGGAAAACTGCACCTCAAACTTTGTGGAACATGCATTTTCTTGCATGAAACACCAAAATATAACAAAATGTCAAGTTTCGGAGTGTTCCACCACTCGCAAGCAAGTGCCATTGGTATTTTTGAATCCGCATGGTCAATTTAGGGGGTGGAGGGTAGGCTAATTCTCGTAGCAGCCTCATTCCGTCGTGGTATGGTTCACATTTTCAACACCTGGCGTCCGGACTATCATATAATCTACCAAGCATACAACTACCCCAAATCAGTATCAATAAATAAATGAAACCCAAAACGAACAAAAATTAAAATAAATATTAGTCAAACTCAAAACGAGCATAAATTAATGTGAGTAGGGTTCAAAACCCCTATGCTTTCTAAAAGCCAGAATATAATTTGTACTTTACTGAAAAAAAATTCAAATGAGTTTACTGAAAAAAAAGCTGCATTGTCAATTTAATATACATATGCTGATATTTATTCCCTAAAATCTTAATTATATTTTGATTTCTTAAAGTTACAAAAGTGAAAATATTTCAAAGAATTGTTTTCAGTAAAGCGCCAATGACGCAGTAGGTTTTAGGCTTCTGCAGTGAGACGATACCCAAACTCTTGTTTGTAGTTATTTTTATTCGATTCAAACTTGATTTGCATATTCAATTTAAGTTTCACTCTTTTTAAGATTTATTTATTCATTTACATTAATATATATTGTATGTTTGTTCGCATTGATTGTTTATTTAATTTCTGTTCGTTTTAAGTTTCATTTATACTTTAATAGCAAAATATTTGTTTTCGTTTTAAGCTTGATTTTCATATTCAATCTAAGCATTACTCGCTTTAAGATCTATTTATTCATTTATATTATTACTTGTTGTATGTTTTTTGTTATGATTGTTTATTTAATTTCTGGTCGTTTTGAGTTTGAATTTTAACAGGTATTTGTATCTCCTGAGCTTAAGTTTAAAATGGCCTTTACTTTTCTTTGAAAAACTTATTTTTCGGAAAGTTTTTTTTTAAATTAATAAATAATAAAACATTGGAGCCGTATGGCCTTTACTATAGGCAACGCTACAGCGTTGCCTCTGATTATTTATTTTTTTCCAGAGGCACTTCATATGGAAGGGGTCGCCGTAGAAACTTCAAAGGGGGCTCATATGAATGGAAGTCGAGAGTTCTAGTGCCCTTTTAAAGGGTCAAAAGTGATTGGAGGGCAACTAGCCCTCCCCCCCCCCACGCCCATCATTCCCCCAAACACATCCAATAAAAATTTTGAGATAGTCATTTTGTTCAGCGTAGTTGATTTCCAGATAGAAAATATGTTTTTGAGGAAGACACTCCCCACAACCCTCAGGGCAAGGGTTTTAAGTTATGCCCGAGGGCCATATAAGAACGATGTTGGCACAGTGTATTATTTATTATTTTTTTTTCTTTAGAGCAGGGCACTTCGTATCGAAGAAGTTGTCGTAGAAACTTCGAAAAGGGGTCATTCAATTGGAAATTGGAGTGGCTTGTGCCCTTTTTAATAGTCGAAAGTGATTGAAAGGCAACTAACACCCCTTCTACGCCCACCATTTCCCGAAATACATCCAATCAAAATTTTGAGATAGCCAGTTTGTGCTGCGTAGTTAATTTCCTGATAGAAATTATGTTTTTGAGGAGGACACTCCCCCACAGCCTTCAGGGCAAGGGTTGTAAGTTATGCCCTGGGGGCATATAAGGTTTTTATAGAAGGCGTTGTCGTAGAAACTTAAAAAAAAGCTCATTCGATTGGAAATTCAAAGAGCTAGTGCCCTTTTTAATAGTCGAAAGTGATTGGAGGGCAACTAACCCCCCTCTCACGCCCACCTGTTCCCCAAACACATCCAATCAAAATTTTGATATAGCCATTTTATTCAACATAGTTTTAAGTTCTGGAAATTAGGTCTTAGAGGATGACAACCCCCCACAACCCTCAGGGCAAGGGTTGTAAGTTATGCCCTGGGGGCATATAAGGTTTTGTATCGACAGTGTTGTCGTAGAAACTTCAGAAAGGGCTCATTCGATTGAAAATTTAAATGGCTAGTTCCTTTTTTAATAGTCGAAAGTGATTCTAAGGAAACTGACACCCCTTCCACGCCCACCATTTCCCCAAACACATCCAATCAAAGTTTTGATATAGCCATTTTGTTAAACGTAGTTGAAAGTTCTGGAAATATATTTTTGAGCAGGAAACTCCCCCCACAGTCTTCAGGGGCAAGGGTTATAAGTTATGCCCTGGGGCATATATGGTTATTATGGAAGGAATGCTTATAAAAACTTCAGAGAGGGCTCGTTTGATTGGAACTTGAAAGTTCTAGTTAAGTTTTTATGCGTCAAAAGATATTGGAGGGTAGCCAGCTCCCCCCCCCCCAACTCTTTTTTCCCAAATGCATCCAATAAAAATTTTAAGATAGCTATTTTGTTAAAAATACTTCAAAGATCATATAACAAATATTCCGATGTCGACACAACCCCCCAGGGCCCGGGGGCAGGCGTTGTAAGTTATGCCCTGGGGGCATATTTGGATCTTACGAAAGGGATGCTCGTATAAACTTCAGAGAGGGCTCATTTGATTGGAAACTGAAAGTTCTAGTTCACTTTTTAAGAGTCAAAAGAGATTGGAGGGCACCTAGCCCCCCCCCCCTCCACCGCCTAATTTCCTCAAACCCATCCAATAAGAACTTTGAGATAGCTTTTTTTTTTAATATTTCAAAGACCATATAACGAAAACTCTGGGGTCAACACAGCCCCCCCCCCCTCAGGACCCGAGGGCAGGTGTTGTAAGTTATGCCCTTGGGGAATATATGGTTCTTATTGAAGGGCTGCTCTTAAAAACTTCAAAGATGGCTCATTTGATTGGAAATTGAAAGTTCTAGTTCAGTTTTTTAGAGTCAAAAGAGATTGGAGGCAAGTAGCCCCCCTCCACGCCCCTTTTTCCCCAAATGCATCCAATAAAAATTTTGAGATAGCCATTAAGTTAAAAATTGCTCAAAAGTCAGATAACAAAACTCAGGTGTCGTCACAACCCCCCAGGGCCCGGCAGGCGTTGTAACTTATGCCCTGGGGCATATTTGGATCTTACGAAAGGGATGCTCGTATAAACTTCAGAGAGGGCTCATTTGATTGGAAACTGAAAGTTCGAGCTCACTTTTTAATAGTCAAAAGAGATCCGAGGGCAGCTAGCCTTCTTTTTCCAAACCCATCTGATGAACATTTTGAGATCGACATTTTGCTAAAAATAGTTCAAAGGTCGGATAAGAAAAAACCCGGTGTCAATAAATCCCCCCAGGGCCCAGGGGAAGGCGTTCTAAGTTATGCCCTAATGGCATATATGGTGCTTATGAAAGGGATGCTCGTATAAACTTCATAGAGGGCTCATTTGATTGGAAATTGAAAGTTCTAGTTGACTTTTTAAGAGTTAAGGGTAAGTATCCCCCCATGCTCCTTTTTCTCCAAACCCACCGCTACAAATTTTGAGATAGCCAGTTTTTTGGAAATTGTTCAAAAATTAGATAACAAATACTCCCCCAGGGCCCGGGAGATAGGCGTTGTAAGTGTTGTCCTGGGTGCGTATATGGTTCTTATGAAAGGGATGCTCGTATAAACTTCAGAGGGGGCTCATTTGATTGGAATTTGAAAGTTCTAGTTCAATTTTTAAGAGTCAAAAGATATCTGAGGGCAACTAGCCCCCCCCCCTCACACTCTTTTTTCCCCAAGCCCATGCGATAAAATTTTTTTATTAGCCATTTCATTAAAAATAGTTCCAAGGTCAGATAAGAAAAATTTCTGTGTCGATGGAACCCGCCAGGGCCCGGAGGCAGGCGTTATGAGTAATGCTCTAGGGGCATATATAGTTCTTATGGAAGGGATGCTCGTATAAACTTCGGAGAGGGCTCATTTGATTGGAAATTGAAAGTTCTTGTTCACTTTTTAAGAGTCAAAAGAGATTGGAGGGCAACTATCCCCCCCCCCTCTCCTCCATGCCCTAAATGCATCAGATAAAAATCTTGAGATAGACATTTTGTTATAAATAGTTCAAAGTTCTGATAAGGAAAAATTCGACACTGCCCCACAGTCGTGTCGACACAGCCCCCCAGGGCCCGGGGTTAGGCGTTGTAAGTTATGCCCTAATGGCATATATGGTGCTTATGAAAGGGATGCTCGTATAAACTTCATAGAGGGCTCATTTGATTGGAAATTGAAAGTTCTAGTTGACTTTTTAAGAGTTAAGGGTAAGTATCCCCCCATGCTCCTTTTTCTCCAAACCCACCGCTACAAATTTTGAGATAGCCAATTTTTTGGAAATTGTTCAAAAATTAGATAACAAATACTCCCCCAGGGCCCGGGAGATAGGCGTTGTAAGTGTTGTCCTGGGTGCGTATATGGTTCTTATGAAAGGGATGCTCGTATAAACTTCGGAGAGGGCTCATTTGATTGGAAATTGAAAGTTCTTGTTCACTTTTTAAGAGTCAAAAGAGATTGGAGGGCAACTATCCCCCCTCCTCCACGCCCTAAATGCATCAGATAAAAATTTTGAGATAGACATTTTGTTATAAATAGTTCAAAGTTCTGATAAGGAAAAATTCGACACTGCCCCACAGTCGTGTCGACACAGCCCCCCAGGGCCCGGGGTTAGGCGTTCTAAGTTATGCCCTAATGGCATATATGGTGCTTATGAAAGGGATGCTCGTATAAACTTCATAGAGGGCTCATTTGATTGGAAATTGAAAGTTCTAGTTGACTTTTTAAGAGTTAAGGGTAAGTATCCCCCCATGCTCCTTTATCTCCAAACCCACCGCTACAAATTTTGAGATAGCCAGTTTTTTGGAAATTGTTCAAAAATTAGATAACAAATACTCCCCCAGGGCCCGGGAGATAGGCGTTGTAAGTGTTGTCCTGGGTGCGTATATGGTTCTTATGAAAGGGATGCTCGTATAAACTTCAGAGGGGGCTCATTTGATTGGAAATTGAAAGTTCTTGTTCACTTTTTAAGAGTCAAAAGATATCTGAGGGCAACTAGCCCCCCCCCCCTCACACTCTTTTTTCCCCAAGCCCATGCGATAAAAATTTTTTATTAGCCATTTCATTAAAAATAGTTCCAAGGTCGGATAAGAAAAATTTCTGTGTCGATGGAACCCGCCAGGGCCCGGAGGCAGGCGTTATGAGCAATGCTCTAGGGGCATATATAGTTCTTATGGAAGGGATGCTCGTATAAACTTCGGAGAGGGCTCATTTGATTGGAAATTGAAAGTTCTTGTTCACTTTTTAAGAGTCAAAAGAGATTGGAGGGCAACTATCCCCCCCCCCCCCTCCTCCATGCCCTAAATGCATCAGATAAAAATCTTGAGATAGACATTTTGTTATAAATAGTTCAAAGTTCTGATAAGGAAAAATTCGACACTGCCCCACAGTCGTGTCGACACAGCCCCCCAGGGCCCGGGGTTAGGCGTTGTAAGTTATGCCCTGGGGGCATATATGTTTTCTTGGAAGGGATGCTCGAATAAACTTCCTAGAGGGCTTATTTGATTGGAAATTGAAAGTTGGAATTCATTTTTAAGAGTCAAAGGTGATTGGAGGGCAGCTAGCCTCCCCCCACACTCCATTTTATTTTTTTCCCAGAGGCACTCGAGAGATTGAAAGTTCGAGTGCCCTTTTTAAGAGTCAAAAGTGATCGGAGGACAACTGGCCCCTCAGGCCCTTTTCTCCAAATACATCTGATAAAAAATTTGAGGTAGCCATTTTGTTAAAAATAGTTCAGAGATCATATAACAAAAACTCCTTTACGTATGGCCATTTCGTTAAAAATAGTTCAAAGGTCAGATAAGAAAAACTCCTGTGTCGACACGCCCCCCCCCCAGGGCCCGGGGAAGACGTTGTAAGTATTGCTCTGGGGGCATATTTGGTTCTTATGGAAGGTATGCTCGTATAAACTTCGGAGGGCTCATATGATTGGAAATTGAAAGTTCTCGTTCACTTTTTAGGAATCAAAAGAGATCGGAGGGCAACTAACCCCCCTCTCCACGACCTATTTTCCTCAAACCCATCCGATAACAACTTTGAAAGATCCATTTTTCAAAATAGTTCAAAGGTCAGATAACAAAACTCCGGTGTCGACACATCCCCCAGGGCCCGGGAAGCAGGCATTGTGTCCTGAGGCCGTATGTGGTTCTTATGAAAGGGATGCTCGTATAAACTTCAGAGAAGGTTCATTTGAATGGAAATTAAAATTTTCAGTTCATTTTCTCATAGTGAAAACAGATCGGAGGGGCAACTAGCCCCTCCCGCCCTCCGCGCCTTTGGGTGTATCGGATGGATAAACCCATCCGATAAAAACTTGAGGTAACCATTTTGTTAAAAATAGTTCAACCATCAGATATTAAAACTCCAGGGTCGACACAACCCCCCTGGGCCCAGGAACAGGCGTTGTAAGTTATACTCTGGGGATATATATGGTTCTTATTGAAGGGATACTCGTATAAACTTTAGAGGCTCATTTGATTGAAAATAGAAAGTTCTAGTTCACTTTTAAAGAGACAAAAGAGACCGAAGTATAATTAGTCCCCCAAACCCATCCGATAAAAATTTTAAGATGGCAATTTTGTTAAAAATAGTTCAAATATTATATAATAAAAACTCCGAGGTTGGCAAAAACCCATTTTTTCTCTTCGATATTGTTACTTTGATACCAGTTTTGATACTTTGATGAATATTTGCTTATTATTTTTTTAAGTTGGATTTTGAAATAAGGAATTTTTGAAAATTTGAAATGTTTTGCAATCAAAAATGAACAAAAATTAATTTTAAAAAAATTCCGAAAAATTAGTTTTTCAAAGAAAAGTAAAGGCCATTTTAAACTTAAGCTCAGCATATACAAATACCTTTTAAAATTCAAACTCAAAACGAACAGTAATTACTATTAAAGAATAAATGAAACCCAAAACGAACAGAAATTAAATAAACAAACATACAATAGGTATTAATGTAAATTAATAAATAAATCTTAAAACGAGTGAAACTTAAATTGAATATGCAAATCAAGCTTGAAACGAACAAAATCACTACAAACAGGAGTTTTGGTTTGTTGAAAGATCCATTAGTTCAAGAATTTATTTCACTGTAATTGTATTTTTATTTTCAATGCTGTAAGAACTGGAAAAGAAAATCTTTGTAATATAATTCGTTTTCAGTTAAGCGCCAATGACGCAGTAGGCTTTTGGTTAGTAGGTTTTTAGTAACAGTTAGGAAAGGAGGCAATATCCAAACACTTGTTTGTAGTGAAACTATATTCGTCTTTAACAACTTTAAAAAGAGCTAATACATTAAACTGAATATTTGATGTATAATAATATTCATTGCTGAAAGCTCATCAGTTCAAAATGTTACTATAATTTTAGGGTTTATTTTCAATATTAAGTACAAAAGAAAATATTTGTCATAAAATTGGTTTTCAGTAAAGCGCCAATGACGCAGTAGGTTCTAGACTTTTACAGTGAGAGAAGGAGGTCATACCGAAACTCTTGTTTGTAGTGATTTTTGTTCGTTTCAAGCTTGATTTGCATATTCAATTTAAGTTTCACTCGTTTTAAGATTTATTTATTAATTTACATTAATATCTATTGTATGTTTGTTTGCATTGATTGTTTATCAAACAGTTCGTGGTAACGAACTGTAAGTAAGGAGCGACCCGGCTCAATGGTAACCGAAACTCTAAAAAACGGAATTTTGATACCAATAGATACATCAAAAGAATCAGATTTAAATTCTGATTTCAAATATATAAGCTTCATCAAGTTTATTCTTACCCATCAAAAGTTACGCGCCTGAGAAAATTTGGCTGATTTTCGAGAAAAGGGGGAAAGACCCCCTAAAAGTTATAGAAACTTAATGAAAATCACACAATCATATTCAGTGTATCAGAGAACCCTACTAGTAGAAGGGGGGGTACCAGCCCGGAACGAACCACGTGGTTTATGGTTTTTGTCACTGAGAATGAAAAAACAGGAATTTTCTCACTTGGAAAAACATGAATTTTCTCACATTTATGGTTGTTTTCATGGATGGATATGTGTGTTGTTCGATTTATTTGATGTTTTTCTCGGATGTCAACATCAAATTATGGATGTTTTATGGTTTTTGTCAGTGAGAATTTGAAAAACCAGCAATTTTGTCACATTTATGGATGGTTTTATGGACTTTGTCAGTGAGAATGAAAAAACAGGAACTTTGTCACATTTATGTCTGTTTTCATGGATGGTTATGTGTGTTGATTATTTGATGGTTTTATGGATTTATGACACTGTGGGGTGATTTACATAATCGCTAGGGGAAATTATTGATTCACGATGGGGGAATTAAGAAACAAACATGGCTGTCACGAGTAGCACCTGTGAACTTGATTTACATAATCGCTAGGGGAAATTATTGATTCACGAAGGGGAGAATTAAGAAACATTAAGGCTTCTTTAATCTTAGGTCTGAGGGATAAACGTTCTTTAGGTCAGAGAGAAAAATTAATATTCTATTTTCAAATAGGGCTTCATTGATCTTTAGTGTCAGGAATTATAATTGACATCACTTGTTATCTTGGAATTATGCGGGAGTCTAAAGAGATAGAAATTCTATTTTTAAATACGGCTTCACGGAGCTTTAAGTCGGAGAGGTAAATTGATATTCTAACGAAACCCTAATAGTTTAGCTAGGAAAATTTATGAGATGAAGAGATTAACGTAGGAAAGGGTTTCATAGAAATTTGAAATGCGTTAGCGCAGAGATGCCATACAAAAGGAACACACTGAAATTACGTTTAGGGATTATTTGGGCGAAACGGTTTTATCCATTTTATGGGATTATTTCGGCGAAACCGTTAGAGACATTTTGAAAGAAGATTTTAGAAAGGGTTTTAGAAGAGGTTCTGAGTGTGGTCGTTATAATACACAAGTTCCATTTGAACAGTGTTGTGAGGTCCTCTACCCCAACCCAAAGGGTTCCGATCCCCCACCACAACCCCGAAGGAAGCCCCCGGTACTCAAAGGCCCCCCAAGCTCCCATAGAGCCACAACCCCCCAAACGACCTCCTCAGACCCTCAAAGGCCCTCCCCCCGGTCCTCAAAGGGCCCCCCTGGCCCCAAAGGGCCCCCCTCCCTCTTCCCCCCTCCTCCCCCTCCCCTCCTCCTCCTCCCCTCCCCTCCCCCTCCTCCTCCCTCCTCCTCCCTCCTCCTCCTCCTCCCACCTCCTCCTCCCCTCCTCCCCTCCTCCTCCTCCTCCCACCTCCCCAAACCCCCCTCCCCCCTTCCCTCCCCCATTTTTTATACTTTTTTTGTGCATTGAGACACAGAAGGGACACCCTCCCCCAAGGGTCCCCCAAACACCCTCCCCGGGCCCCCCCCCCCCAAAGAGTTCCCCTCTCCATTTTTTTTTTAATACTTTTTTATGGCTTTATTATATCTTTTCTGAACAAGTTCCATTCATAATGTCATTCCTAAACCCATTTTCCAACCTCAAAGAGTCCCCTCCCCAATTTGTAAATACTTTCTTGAATTTTTTAACATGGTATTTTTTTAACTTTTTTACGTATCTTAAAATGACATGAAATATGGTTACGGCTCTACCAATCATACTCTGCGCTTGTTCATGGACACGACGTGGCTTTCCCACTGGTACTCTATGGCAGGTTATCGACACTACCTAGTTTATTGCATGCATTAAATCAGTATTTTTTACGCAGTGGAAGGATAAACACACAATTCATATCTGTAAAAAAGTGAGGATGAATTATTCGACGAACGTATGTGCACATGAAAAAATCATTGTCGTATTGAATGCTGACAAGGAGAAATACCTGAACTATGAAACGAGTGCAAGCGGTAACACTATTGGAAATGTATGCATGCATTGTCATGACAGCGAGAAGTTAGATTTCTTTGGAGTACCCAAGAATTTCAATCGTGTAAACGGTGGATATTCAAGAGTATCATTACCAGAGAAATTAGTGCTCAAAGAGAATGCAAACTTAAAAATAATTGTCGATGATCGGGGACAACTCCTTGCTACGGCTTCTGGTAACACATTACCTGTTGATAAATCCTATCATCCTCTTTCCGGTATTAGCATTTTAAAGAGAACAAGAAGAAGACAAGCATACTCCTGCACCAACATCATAAATCATATCTTGTCAATGTGTCAAAACTGCCATCTATGTAAAAATAATGTGACAATAGACAGTGAAATCGCAGGCAGAATAAAAAGGACATTAGCAGACAATATCATCAATGAATATAAAGATGAATTGACGGAAAGTGAAGCGCAAGTGTACTAATAATGTGTAATAATGTATTTAACGTATTTTTATATTAATATTCTACATGTCATTATTTCATTAAAAATATTTTATGCATTATTTTGTTAAGTGTTCATTATTTTTAGGGTTTGGCAGAACGTTAACGTTCAGAATATCTATTAAAAAGGTCAGAGATGAAAGAAAAAGAATTTTTAGAGATAGAGATGCTACTAGCAGACTCAATTTTTCACGGAAGATAAAAAAGTTCAAGTTCTCGTCGGAATTTTATCAAAGAACACAATTCATTTCTAATTTCTACAGAGAAAATAAAAATCTTCCACTTCAGTTCTTTATTTCACAAAGACATAAAGAAATTTAAAGTTCAATTCTAAATTTTTCGGTGGAAGATAGAAAAAGTAACGAAGACATAAAGAAATTTAAAGTTCAATTCTAATTTTTCGGTGGCAGATAGGAAAAGTTATACTATGATTTTGATTATTTTCTATGAAGGTAAAAAGTTCTAGTTCATTTTTAAATTTTCTCAACGAAGTGAAGAAAAGTTCAAGTTCTCTTCGGAATTTTACCAAAGAACACACTTTAATTCTAATTTCTCCAGAGAAAGCTAAAATCTTCCACTTCAGTTCTTTATTTCACAAAGAGATAAAGAAATTTAAAGTACAATTCTAATTTTTCGGTTGGAAGATAGAAAAAGTAATACCATACTTATGAATATTTTCATGGAAGATAAAAAGTTCTAATTCAATTTAAAATTTTCTCAACAAAGTGAAGAAAAATTCCAGTTCTCTTCTGAATTTTACCAAAGAACACACTTTAATTCTAATTTCTCCAGAGAAAGCTAAAATCTTCCACTTCAGTTCTTTATTTCACAAAGAGATAAAGAAATTTAAAGTTCTATTCTAATTTTTCGGTTGGAAGATAGAAAAAGTAATACCATACTTGTGAATATTTTCATGGAAGATAAAAAGTTCTAATTCAATTTAAAACTTTTCTCAACAAAGTGAAGAAAAATTCCAGTTCTCTTCTGAATTTTACCAAAGAACGCACTTCAATTCTAATTTCGACAGAGAAAACAAAAATCTTTCACTTCAGTTCTTTATTTCACAAAGACATAAAGAAATTTAAAGTTCTATTCTAATTTTTCGGTGGTAGATAGGAAAAGCAATACCATACTTGTGAATATTTTCCCGGAAGATAAAAAGTTCTAGTTCAATTTAAAATTTCCTCGACGAAGTCAAGGAAAGTTCAAGTTCTCTTCGGAATTTTACCAAAGAACGCACTTCAATTCTAATTTCGACAGAGAAAACAAAAATCTTCCACTTCAGTTCTTTATTTCACAAAGACATAAAGAAATTTAAAGTTCTATTCTAATTTTTCGGTGGTAGATAGGAAAAGCAATACCGTACTTGTGAATATTTTCACGGAAAATAAAAAGTTCTAATTCAATTTAAAAGTTTTCTCAACAAAGTGAAGAAAAATTCCAGTTCTCTTCTGAATTTTACCAAAGAACGCACTTCAATTCTAATTTCGACAGAGAAAACAAAAATCTTCCACTTCAGTTCTTTATTTCACAAAGACATAAAGAAATTTAAAGTTCTATTCTAATTTTTCGGTGGTAGATAGGAAAAGCAATACCGTACTTGTGAATATTTTCCCGGAAGATAAAAAGTTCTAGTTCAATTTACAGTTTCCTCAATGAAGTCAAGGAAAGTTCAAGTTCTCTTCTGAATTTTACCAAAGAACAAAATTCAATTCTAATTTCACCAGAGAAAATAAAAATCTTCCACTTCAGTTCTCTATTTCACAAAGACATAAAGAAATTTAAAGAATTTCACCAGAGAAAATAAAAATCTTCCACTTCAGTTCCTTATTTCGCAAAGACATAAAGAAATTTAAAGTTCAAGTCTAAATTTTTCGGTGGAAGATAGAAAAAGTAATACCATACTTGTGAATATTTTCCCGGAAGATAAAAAGTTCTAGTTCAATTTACAGTTTCCTCAATGAAGTCAAGGAAAGTTCAAGTTCTCTTCTGAATTTTACCAAAGAACAAAATTCAATTCTAATTTCACCAGAGAAAATAAAAATCTTCCACTTCAGTTCTCTATTTCACAAAGACATAAAGAAATTTAAAGTTCAATTCTAAATTTTTCGGTGGAAGATAGAAAAAGTAATACCATACTTGTGAATATTTTCCCGGAAGATAAAAAGTTCTAGTTCAATTTACAGTTTCCTCAATGAAGTCAAGGAAAGTTCAAGTTCTCTTCTGAATTTTACCAAAGAACACGCTTCAATTCTAATTTTTTCAGAGAAAACAAAAATCTTCCACTTCAGTTCTTTATTTCACAAAGACATAAAGAAATTTAAAGTACAATTCTAAATTTTTCGGTGGAAGATAGAAAAAGCAATACTATACTTGTGAATATTTTCCCGGAAAATAAAAAGTTCTAGTTCAATTTACAATTTCCTCAACGAAGTGAAGAAAGGTTCAAGTTCTCTTCTGAATTTTACTAAAGAACAAAATTCAATTCTAATTTCACCAGAGAAAATAAAAATCTTCCACTTCAGTTCTCTATTTCACAAAGACATAAAGAAATTTAAAGTTCAATTCTAAATTTTTCGGTGGAAGATAGAAAAAGTAATACCATACCTGTGAATATTTTCACGGAAGATATAAGTTCTAGTTCAATTTAAAATTTTCTCAACGAAGTCAAGGAAAGTTCAAGTTCTCTTCTGAATTTTCTCAATGAACACACTTCAATTCTAATTTCACCAGAGAAAATAAAAATCTTCCACTTCAGTTCATTATTTCGCAAAGACATAAAGAAATTCAAAGTTCAATTCTAAATTTTTCGATGGAAGATAGAAAAAGTAATACCATACTTGTGAATATTTTCACGGAAGATAAAAAGTTCTAGTTCAATTTAAAATTTCCTCAATGAAGTCAAGGAAAGTTCAAGTTCTCTTCTGAATTTTACCACAGAACATGCTTCAATTCTAATTTTTTCAGAGAAAACAAAAATCTTCCACTTCAGTTCTTTATTTCACAAAGACATAAAGAAATTTAAAGTACAATTCTAAATTTTTCGGAGGAAGATAGAAAAAGCAATACCATACTTGTGAATATTTTCCCGGAAGATAAAAAGTTCTAGTTCAATTTAAAATTTTCTCAACGAAGTGAAGAAAAATTCAAGTTCTCTTCTGAATTTTACCAAAGAATAAAATTCAATTCTAATTTCACCAGAGAAAACAAAATCTTCCACTTCAGTTCTATATTTCACAAAGACATAAAGAAATTTAAAGTTCAAGTCTAAATTTTTCGGTGGAAGATAGAAAAAGTAATACCATACTTGTGAACATTTTCCCGGAAGATAAAAAGTTCTAGTTCAATTTAAAATTTCCTCAACGAAGTCAAGGAAAGTTCAAGTTCTCTTCTGAATTTTACCACAGAACATGCTTCAATTCTAATTTTTTCAGAGAAAACAAAAATCTTCCACTTCAGTTCTTTATTACACAAAGACATAAAGAAATTTAAAGTTCAATTCTAAATTTTTCGTTGGAAGATAGAAAAAGTAATACCATACTTGTGAATATTTTCCCGGAAGATAAAAAGTTCTAGTTCAATTTACAGTTTCCTCAATGAAGTCAAGGAAAGTTCAAGTTCTCTTCTGAATTTTACCAAAGAACACGCTTCAATTCTAATTTTTTCAGAGAAAACAAAAATCTTCCACTTCAGTTCTTTATTTCACAAAGACATAAAGAAATTTAAAGTACAATTCTAATTTTTCGGTGGAAGATAGAAAAAGCAATACCATACTTGTGAATATTTTCCCGGAAAATAAAAAGTTCTAGTTCAATTTACAATTTCCTCAACGAAGTGAAGAAAGGTTCAAGTTCTCTTCTGAATTTTACTAAAGAACAAAATTCATTTCTAATTTTTTCAGAGAAAATAAAAATCTTCCACTTCAGTTCTCTATTTCACAAAGACATAAAGAAATTTAAAGTTCAATTCTAAATTTTTCGGTGGAAGATAGAAAAAGTAATACCATACCTGTGAATATTTTCACGGAAGATAAAAAGTTCTAGTTCAATTTAAAATTTCCTCAACGAAGTGAAGAAAGGTTCAAGTTCTCTTCTGAATTTTACTAAAGAACAAAATTCAATTCTAATTTCACCAGAGAAAATAAAAATCTTCCACTTCAGTTCTTTATTTCACAAAGAAATAAAGAAATTTAAAGTTCAATTCTAAATTTTTCGATGGAAGATAGAAAAAGTAATACCATACCTGTGAATATTTTCCCGGAAGATAAAAAGTTCTAGTTCAATTTTAAATTTTCTCAACGAAGTCAAGGAAAGTTCAAGTTCTCTTCTGAACTTTACCAAAGAACACGCTTCAATTCTAATTTTTTCAGAGAAAACAAAATCTTCCACTTCAGTTCTTTATTTCACAAAGACATAAAGAAATTTAAAGTTCAATTCTAATTTTTCGGTGGGTGATAGAAAAATTAATGCCGTACTTGTGATTATTTTCACGGAAGATAAAAAGTTCCACTTCAATTTTAAATTTCCCCGGAAGATAAAAAGTTCTAGTTCAACTGGCTATTATCTTTGTGAAAAAACACAAACTCAGAAAAAATGCTCAATGTTCCTTTAGTACCTATGCAATTAGACTAAAAATGAAGATATTTATGCAGAGTTTCAACTCGCTATGGCTAAGTTTGCTAAAAACAAGCTATTTTCTTGCGAAAACACACAAAATCAGAAAAAATGTTCAATGTTCCTTAAGCACCTACGCAATTAGGCTTAGATGAAGATATTTATGCAGAGTTTCAACTCGATATGGCTAAGTTTGCTAAAAACAAGCTATTTTCTTGCGAAAACACACGAAATCAGAAAAAATATTGTTAGGTTAGGTTAAGTTAGATTAGGTTAGGTTAGCCTACGTACGCGCGCATATAGGTTAAGTTAGGTTAGATTAAGTTAGATTAGGTTAAGTTAGGTTAGGTTAGATTAAGTTAGGTTAGGCTAGGTTAGCCTACGTACGCGCGCGTACGTAGGCTAACCTAGCCTAACCTAACTTAATCTAACCTAACCTAACTTAACCTAATCTAACTTAATCTAACCTAACTTAACCTATATGCGCGCGTACGTAGGCTAACCTAACCTAATCTAACTTAACCTAACCTAACAATATTTTTTCTGATTTCGTGTGTTTTCGCAAGAAAATAGCTTGTTTTTAGCAAACTTAGCCATATCGAGTTGAAACTCTGCATAAATATCTTCATCTAAGCCTAATTGCGTAGGTGCTTAAGGAACATTGAACATTTTTTCTGATTTTGTGTGTTTTCGCAAGAAAATAGCTTGTTTTTAGCAAACTTAGCCATAGCGAGTTGAAACTCTGCATAAATATCTTCATTTTTAGTCTAATTGCATAGGTACTAAAGGAACATTGAGCATTTTTTCTGAGTTTGTGTTTTTTCACAAAGATAATAGCCAGTTGAACTAGAACTTTTTATCTTCCGGGGAAATTTAAAATTGAAGTGGAACTTTTTATCTTCCGTGAAAATAATCACAAGTACGGCATTAATTTTTCTATCACCCACCGAAAAATTAGAATTGAACTTTAAATTTCTTTATGTCTTTGTGAAATAAAGAACTGAAGTGGAAGATTTTGTTTTCTCTGAAAAAATTAGAATTGAAGCGTGTTCTTTGGTAAAGTTCAGAAGAGAACTTGAACTTTCCTTGACTTCGTTGAGAAAATTTAAAATTGAACTAGAACTTTTTATCTTCCGGGAAAATATTCACAGGTATGGTATTACTTTTTCTATCTTCCATCGAAAAATTTAGAATTGAACTTTAAATTTCTTTATTTCTTTGTGAAATAAAGAACTGAAGTGGAAGATTTTTATTTTCTCTGGTGAAATTAGAATTGAATTTTGTTCTTTAGTAAAATTCAGAAGAGAACTTGAACCTTTCTTCACTTCGTTGAGGAAATTTTAAATTGAACTAGAACTTTTTATCTTCCGTGAAAATATTCACAGGTATGGTATTACTTTTTCTATCTTCCACCGAAAAATTTAGAATTGAACTTTAAATTTCTTTATGTCTTTGTGAAATAGAGAACTGAAGTGGAAGATTTTTATTTTCTCTGAAAAAATTAGAAATGAATTTTGTTCTTTAGTAAAATTCAGAAGAGAACTTGAACCTTTCTTCACTTCGTTGAGGAAATTGTAAATTGAACTAGAACTTTTTATTTTCCGGGAAAATATTCACAAGTATGGTATTGCTTTTTCTATCTTCCACCGAAAAATTAGAATTGTACTTTAAATTTCTTTATGTCTTTGTGAAATAAAGAACTGAAGTGGAAGATTTTTGTTTTCTCTGAAAAAATTAGAATTGAAGCGTGTTCTTTGGTAAAATTCAGAAGAGAACTTGAACTTTCCTTGACTTCATTGAGGAAACTGTAAATTGAACTAGAACTTTTTATCTTCCGGGAAAATATTCACAAGTATGGTATTACTTTTTCTATCTTCCAACGAAAAATTTAGAATTGAACTTTAAATTTCTTTATGTCTTTGTGTAATAAAGAACTGAAGTGGAAGATTTTTGTTTTCTCTGAAAAAATTAGAATTGAAGCATGTTCTGTGGTAAAATTCAGAAGAGAACTTGAACTTTCCTTGACTTCGTTGAGGAAATTTTAAATTGAACTAGAACTTTTTATCTTCCGGGAAAATGTTCACAAGTATGGTATTACTTTTTCTATCTTCCACCGAAAAATTTAGACTTGAACTTTAAATTTCTTTATGTCTTTGTGAAATATAGAACTGAAGTGGAAGATTTTGTTTTCTCTGGTGAAATTAGAATTGAATTTTATTCTTTGGTAAAATTCAGAAGAGAACTTGAATTTTTCTTCACTTCGTTGAGAAAATTTTAAATTGAACTAGAACTTTTTATCTTCCGGGAAAATATTCACAAGTATGGTATTGCTTTTTCTATCTTCCTCCGAAAAATTTAGAATTGTACTTTAAATTTCTTTATGTCTTTGTGAAATAAAGAACTGAAGTGGAAGATTTTTGTTTTCTCTGAAAAAATTAGAATTGAAGCATGTTCTGTGGTAAAATTCAGAAGAGAACTTGAACTTTCCTTGACTTCATTGAGGAAATTTTAAATTGAACTAGAACTTTTTATCTTCCGTGAAAATATTCACAAGTATGGTATTACTTTTTCTATCTTCCATCGAAAAATTTAGAATTGAACTTTGAATTTCTTTATGTCTTTGCGAAATAATGAACTGAAGTGGAAGATTTTTATTTTCTCTGGTGAAATTAGAATTGAAGTGTGTTCATTGAGAAAATTCAGAAGAGAACTTGAACTTTCCTTGACTTCGTTGAGAAAATTTTAAATTGAACTAGAACTTATATCTTCCGTGAAAATATTCACAGGTATGGTATTACTTTTTCTATCTTCCACCGAAAAATTTAGAATTGAACTTTAAATTTCTTTATGTCTTTGTGAAATAGAGAACTGAAGTGGAAGATTTTTATTTTCTCTGGTGAAATTAGAATTGAATTTTGTTCTTTAGTAAAATTCAGAAGAGAACTTGAACCTTTCTTCACTTCGTTGAGGAAATTGTAAATTGAACTAGAACTTTTTATTTTCCGGGAAAATATTCACAAGTATAGTATTGCTTTTTCTATCTTCCACCGAAAAATTTAGAATTGTACTTTAAATTTCTTTATGTCTTTGTGAAATAAAGAACTGAAGTGGAAGATTTTTGTTTTCTCTGAAAAAATTAGAATTGAAGCGTGTTCTTTGGTAAAATTCAGAAGAGAACTTGAACTTTCCTTGACTTCATTGAGGAAACTGTAAATTGAACTAGAACTTTTTATCTTCCGGGAAAATATTCACAAGTATGGTATTACTTTTTCTATCTTCCACCGAAAAATTTAGAATTGAACTTTAAATTTCTTTATGTCTTTGTGAAATAGAGAACTGAAGTGGAAGATTTTTATTTTCTCTGGTGAAATTAGAATTGAATTTTGTTCTTTGGTAAAATTCAGAAGAGAACTTGAACTTTCCTTGACTTCATTGAGGAAACTGTAAATTGAACTAGAACTTTTTATCTTCCGGGAAAATATTCACAAGTATGGTATTACTTTTTCTATCTTCCACCGAAAAATTTAGACTTGAACTTTAAATTTCTTTATGTCTTTGCGAAATAAGGAACTGAAGTGGAAGATTTTTATTTTCTCTGGTGAAATTCTTTAAATTTCTTTATGTCTTTGTGAAATAGAGAACTGAAGTGGAAGATTTTTATTTTCTCTGGTGAAATTAGAATTGAATTTTGTTCTTTGGTAAAATTCAGAAGAGAACTTGAACTTTCCTTGACTTCATTGAGGAAACTGTAAATTGAACTAGAACTTTTTATCTTCCGGGAAAATATTCACAAGTACGGTATTGCTTTTCCTATCTACCACCGAAAAATTAGAATAGAACTTTAAATTTCTTTATGTCTTTGTGAAATAAAGAACTGAAGTGGAAGATTTTTGTTTTCTCTGTCGAAATTAGAATTGAAGTGCGTTCTTTGGTAAAATTCAGAAGAGAACTGGAATTTTTCTTCACTTTGTTGAGAAAACTTTTAAATTGAATTAGAACTTTTTATTTTCCGTGAAAATATTCACAAGTACGGTATTGCTTTTCCTATCTACCACCGAAAAATTAGAATAGAACTTTAAATTTCTTTATGTCTTTGTGAAATAAAGAACTGAAGTGGAAGATTTTTGTTTTCTCTGTCGAAATTAGAATTGAAGTGCGTTCTTTGGTAAAATTCCGAAGAGAACTTGAACTTTCCTTGACTTTGTTGAGAAAACTTTTAAATTGAATTAGAACTTTTTATCTTCCGTGAAAATATTCACAAGTATGGTATTGCTTTTCCTATCTACCACCGAAAAATTAGAATAGAACTTTAAATTTCTTTATGTCTTTGTGAAATAAAGAACTGAAGTGAAAGATTTTTGTTTTCTCTGTCGAAATTAGAATTGAAGTGCGTTCTTTGGTAAAATTCAGAAGAGAACTGGAATTTTTCTTCACTTTGTTGAGAAAAGTTTTAAATTGAATTAGAACTTTTTATCTTCCATGAAAATATTCACAAGTATGGTATTACTTTTTCTATCTACCACCGAAAAATTAGAATAGAACTTTAAATTTCTTTATCTCTTTGTGAAATAAAGAACTGAAGTGGAAGATTTTAGCTTTCTCTGGAGAAATTAGAATTAAAGTGTGTTCTTTGGTAAAATTCAGAAGAGAACTGGAATTTTTCTTCACTTTGTTGAGAAAATTTTAAATTGAATTAGAACTTTTTATCTTCCATGAAAATATTCATAAGTATGGTATTACTTTTTCTATCTTCCAACCGAAAAATTAGAATTGTACTTTAAATTTCTTTATCTCTTTGTGAAATAAAGAACTGAAGTGGAAGATTTTAGCTTTCTCTGGAGAAATTAGAATTAAAGTGTGTTCTTTGGTAAAATTCCGAAGAGAACTTGAACTTTTCTTCACTTCGTTGAGAAAATTTAAAAATGAACTAGAACTTTTTACCTTCATAGAAAATAATCAAAATCATAGTATAACTTTTCCTATCTGCCACCGAAAAATTAGAATTGAACTTTAAATTTCTTTATGTCTTCGTTACTTTTTCTATCTTCCACCGAAAAATTTAGAATTGAACTTTAAATTTCTTTATGTCTTTGTGAAATAAAGAACTGAAGTGGAAGATTTTTATTTTCTCTGTAGAAATTAGAAATGAATTGTGTTCTTTGATAAAATTCCGACGAGAACTTGAACTTTTTTATCTTCCGTGAAAAATTGAGTCTGCTAGTAGCATCTCTATCTCTAAAAATTCTTTTTCTTTCATCTCTGACCTTTTTAATAGATATTCTGAACGTTAACGTTCTGCCAAACCCTAAAAATAATGAACACTTAACAAAATAATGCATAAAATATTTTTAATGAAATAATGACATGTAGAATATTAATATAAAAATACGTTAAATACATTATTACACATTATTAGTACACTTGCGCTTCACTTTCCGTCAATTCATCTTTATATTCATTGATGATATTGTCTGCTAATGTCCTTTTTATTCTGCCTGCGATTTCACTGTCTATTGTCACATTATTTTTACATAGATGGCAGTTTTGACACATTGACAAGATATGATTTATGATGTTGGTGCAGGAGTATGCTTGTCTTCTTCTTGTTCTCTTTAAAATGCTAATACCGGAAAGAGGATGATAGGATTTATCAACAGGTAATGTGTTACCAGAAGCCGTAGCAAGGAGTTGTCCCCGATCATCGACAATTATTTTTAAGTTTGCATTCTCTTTGAGCACTAATTTCTCTGGTAATGATACTCTTGAATATCCACCGTTTACACGATTGAAATTCTTGGGTACTCCAAAGAAATCTAACTTCTCGCTGTCATGACAATGCATGCATACATTTCCAATAGTGTTACCGCTTGCACTCGTTTCATAGTTCAGGTATTTCTCCTTGTCAGCATTCAATACGACAATGATTTTTTCATGTGCACATACGTTCGTCGAATAATTCATCCTCACTTTTTTACAGATATGAATTGTGTGTTTATCCTTCCACTGCGTAAAAAATACTGATTTAATGCATGCAATAAACTAGGTAGTGTCGATAACCTGCCATAGAGTACCAGTGGGAAAGCCACGTCGTGTCCATGAACAAGCGCAGAGTATGATTGGTAGAGCCGTAACCATATTTCATGTCATTTTAAGATACGTAAAAAAGTTAAAAAAATACCATGTTAAAAAATTCAAGAAAGTATTTACAAATTGGGGAGGGGACTCTTTGAGGTTGGAAAATGGGTTTAGGAATGACATTATGAATGGAACTTGTTCAGAAAAGATATAATAAAGCCATAAAAAAGTATTAAAAAAAAAATGGAGAGGGGAACTCTTTGGGGGGGGGGGGCCCGGGGAGGGTGTTTGGGGGACCCTTGGGGGAGGGTGTCCCTTCTGTGTCTCAATGCACAAAAAAAGTATAAAAAATGGGGGAGGGAAGGGGGGAGGGGGGTTTGGGGAGGTGGGAGGAGGAGGAGGAGGGGAGGAGGGGAGGAGGAGGTGGGAGGAGGAGGAGGAGGGAGGAGGAGGGAGGGGGAGGGGAGGGGAGGGGGAGGAGGGGGGAAGAGGGAGGGGGGCCCTTTGGGGCCAGGGGGCCCTTTGAGGACCGGGGGGAGGGCCTTTGAGGGTCTGAGGAGGTCGTTTGGGGGGTTGTGGCTCTATGGGAGCTTGGGGGGCCTTTGAGTACCGGGGGCTTCCTTCGGGGTTGTGGTGGGGGATCGGAACCCTTTGGGTTGGGGTAGAGGACCTCACAACACTGTTCAAATGGAACTTGTGTATTATAACGACCACACTCAGAACCTCTTCTAAAACCCTTTCTAAAATCTTCTTTCAAAATGTCTCTAACGGTTTCGCCGAAATAATCCCATAAAATGGATAAAACCGTTTCGCCCAAATAATCCCTAAACGTAATTTCAGTGTGTTCCTTTTGTATGGCATCTCTGCGCTAACGCATTTCAAATTTCTATGAAACCCTTTCCTACGTTAATCTCTTCATCTCATAAATTTTCCTAGCTAAACTATTAGGGTTTCGTTAGAATATCAATTTACCTCTCCGACTTAAAGCTCCGTGAAGCCGTATTTAAAAATAGAATTTCTATCTCTTTAGACTCCCGCATAATTCCAAGATAACAAGTGATGTCAATTATAATTCCTGACACTAAAGATCAATGAAGCCCTATTTGAAAATAGAATATTAATTTTTCTCTCTGACCTAAAGAACGTTTATCCCTCAGACCTAAGATTAAAGAAGCCTTAATGTTTCTTAATTCTCCCCTTCGTGAATCAATAATTTCCCCTAGCGATTATGTAAATCAAGTTCACAGGTGCTACTCGTGACAGCCATGTTTGTTTCTTAATTCCCCCATCGTGAATCAATAATTTCCCCTAGCGATTATGTAAATCACCCCACAGTGTCATAAATCCATAAAACCATCAAATAATCAACACACATAACCATCCATGAAAACAGACATAAATGTGACAAAGTTCCTGTTTTTTCATTCTCACTGACAAAGTCCATAAAACCATCCATAAATGTGACAAAATTGCTGGTTTTTCAAATTCTCACTGACAAAAACCATAAAACATCCATAATTTGATGTTGACATCCGAGAAAAACATCAAATAAATCGAACAACACACATATCCATCCATGAAAACAACCATAAATGTGAGAAAATTCATGTTTTTCCAAGTGAGAAAATTCCTGTTTTTTCATTCTCAGTGACAAAAACCATAAACCACGTGGTTCGTTCCGGGCTGGTACCCCCCCTTCTACTCCTACTGTAGAGGTTTCAAGCTCCTATCTACAAAAATGTGGAATACTGTATTTTTTGCAAGAAGAAAGATCACGGATGCATGTTTATTTTTTTTTTTTTTTTTTTCCCAGGGGTGATCGTATTGACCCAGTGGTCCTAGAACATTGTAGGAGGGCTCATTGGAACGGAAATTAAAAGTTCTAGTGCCCTTTTTAAGTGACCAAAAAAAATGGAGGGCAACTAGGCCCCCTCCCACGCTCATTTTTTTAACAAAGTCACCCGATCAAAATTTTGAGATAGCCATTTTGTTCAGCATAGTCGAAAATCTAATAAATATGTCTTTTACGATGACTTAATCCCCCACAGTTCCCAGGGGAAGGGCTGCAAGTTATGAACTTTGCCCATTGCTTACATATTGTATTGGTTATTGGGAAGTATACAGACATTTTCAGGAAGAATTTTTTTCTGGTAGGGGGGGGGGCTGAAAGAGGGGGTTACTCGGGAGAATCTTTCCGTGGAGAATGTTTCTTTGGGGTAAGGGACATTTCTATGAAGGGGGCGCCGGATTTCCAAGCATTATTTAAAATACGATCAGAAATTAAATTTAAAAAAAACAAGTTTTTTCAACTGAAAGTAAGAAGCAACATTAGAACTTAAAATGAACAGAAATTATTACGTATATGAGGGGGTTCTCCCCCAAGTCAATACCTCGTTCTTTAAGCCAAAGTTTTTTAGTACTTTCATAAGAGCTATTTATTCTAATTTACGGCCTTTTTGATTAAGCGGTCATTTTAAAGAATTGGAACAAAATTCGAACTTAAGCTTAAAGAGCAAGGTATTGATTAGGGGGCGAACCCCTAATATACGTATTAAAAATATATGAATATAGAAGTTCGTTACGTAAGTTATTTCGTAAGTTACGTATATTTATCACTAATAAAAACGTTCGTAAATAAAATTGAACAAGTTTCGAGAAAGCCATTTAACCAAATAAAATTAAATTAATATGCAAATTTTGTTTTAATTATTCATGTACGGTGAGCCAAGATCAAAACCTGCATTTATTCAAAAACGTTCAAAAATTAAATAAAAAAAACAAGTTTTTTAAACTGAAAGTAAGGAGCGACATTAAAACTTAAAACGAACAGAAATTATTCCGTATATGGAAGGGGCTTTCCCCTCCTCAACGCCTCGCTCTTTACGCTAAAGTTTGACTCTGTCTCAAAACTTTATTTTTTAAAGCAATAAAAAACTTTAGCGTAAAGAGCGAGGCGTTGAGGAGGGGAAAGCCCCTTCCATATACGGAATAATTTCTGTTCGTTTTAAGTTTTAATGTCGCTCCTTACTTTCAGTTTAAAAAACTTGTTTTTTTTATTTAATCTAATTTAAGTTCGATTTAAGTTTCATTTATACTTCAATAGGAAAATGTTGTTTTTTTTCGTTTTAAGCTTGATTTTCATATTCAATCTAAGCATTACTCGCTTTAAGATCTATTTATTCATTTATATTATTACTTGTTGTATGTTTTTGCTATGATTGTTTATTTAATTTCTCTTCGCTTTGGGTTTCATTTATTCCTTAATAGTAATTTTTACTGGTCGTTTTGAATTTGAATTTTAACAGGTATTTGTATCTGCTGAGCTTAAGTTTAAAATGGTCTTTACAATTAATTATATTTTAAAAGAATCTTGGATTGCCATTGCATGTAGCCTAATCAGTATTCAAAATATGACAACGCAGTGTATCCCGACTTCTAAACCGAACACTATTTCAACAAATTGTTACTACATTAAATTCGTAAAATGCCCCCTAACCCGTGATTCCTGGAATGAGTGTTATTGTTTTTATATGTAGGATTCTTTTTTGGTCAAATATCATCTCCCCCCCCCCAGTCTTGAGGAAGAACTCGCGTTTCGTCGTAATTTGTTCTAAAAAACTGCAAAATGTTTATTAATCAAGAAAAATCGGAATCAAAAAAATTGCTTCCTCTTGAGGTTGCGAAAATTCAAGATTATACACTCGGCGTAAAGCCTCCCCCCCTCCCCCTCGTCCGTCATGACAATATTAACGAACATTAGTTCGTTTTAAAGATGTTCCCTTTAGCTTAGAATTGATCTTGTAAAATAAGGGGTGCTGCTTTTGCTTTCACGTGGAAAAGGGATGAAACATAATTAAAAAAAAAAAAAATGTGTATGTATTTTTTGTGATCGCACAATATAAAATCAAATAATATTATCCAGTTACAACCTATGCCCTTTATATAATCTGTTCAGTTTAATTCCCTAGAGAAAACTTTCCACGAACGTAGACAGTTTCAAACAGTTTTCTTGCTGGTAAGAATTGGCGCCGTGGCATGTTTTGCAATTATATAGAAAAATTAAGACAAATATAAACAGTCAAAGTATTGCAGTGTCAATGGAAAAGGTTATGTAAAAAAGTCCTTTGTCTAATGGCCAAATTTTATTTTATTTTTTAGTTATTTTTAGTGTCGTTTCAAAAAGTATACTACTACTACTATTAATAATTCACTGCAGCAACAAGACTCCTGAGGCCAACATAGCTACGCACGCTCCTCCTCCATCCCAATCTATTCAAAGCCTCCCTCTTCATACCCTCCCAGGAAGTTCCTATTTCCCTTAAATCTTTCTTTATTACATCCTCCCACCCCAACCGCGGACGACCTACTGTCCCTAGTCATCTCAACCTTTCTCTCATTATAGCTCTAGAAAGCGGGATTGAACCACATTTTTCTTACAGCCTCCTGTTCGAAATACGGTCAGTCAGCCGGGTACCCAGAATAATCCTTAAGCAATTTCTCTTGAAAACATCTAGCAAATCTTCATCCGCTTTTCGGAGCGCCCATGCTTCAGAATCATATTTGACCACTGTCATTACTGTAGCTTCCAATATTCTAATCTTGGTTTGCATACTTATCTTCCTATTCTTCCAAACTTTTTTTTAACTGTGGAAACACCTTGAGCTTTGGCTATTAACATCTTCACTGTTCCCACCGTCTGTACTAAAAATACTACCAAGGTAAGTGAAGCTGCCCGCCTGATCAATCTTTTCGTTACCCAATGCTACCTTTTCATCTTCACTTATTCCTAGCCTTAGCGACTTAGTCTTCTTAACATTAATTTTCAAATCTATTCTAGCACCCTGAACTCGCAAAACCTCTAAAAGTTCGTTCATTTTGCTCACACTTTCATCTAGGATGCTTAAATCATCAGGTTAATCTACGTCCAGAAAAGTTTTTCCTCTCCATTTGATTCCGTGGTCTCCCATTGCCTTTCCTGTGCTCCTTAAGACAAAGTCCAAGAAAATGATCCATATAAAGGGAGATGGAGCACTACGAAAGTAGCTGCTAACCTCATTAACTCCTACCTTAACTCCTGCAGTGTTATTCTCGTACAAAGCACTAATGACTTTAATGTGTTTGTCTGGTATACCATACAAGGATAAGACCTTCGCTAAAGCTCGTCTTTCAACATAATCGGATGCTTGCTCATAATCTATAAAACTGAGGACCAAAGGTGTTTGATAACTCAGGCACTTCTCAATTATTAACCTAAGAATGAAAATTTGGTCGATACATCCTCTACTTTTTCTAAAAGCACGCTGTTCTTCTGAAAACTTTGTCTACAGCATCTCTCAGTCTAAAAGGTATCATATTACTAATAAATTTGCTACCTACAGAGACCAGGCTAATGCATCGATAATTACCACACTCACTCTTATCACCTTCTTATACAGTGGTTTAATTAGGGTTTCTTTAAAAATCGCTAGGTACTTGCTCTTTTCCAAAAACAATATTCATAATCTTCAGTAACTTATTTTTAATCTCAGAGCCATCAAATTTAAGAAACTCATTTACAACACTATCAGCACCTTGGGCCTTATTATTTTTTGATCATTTTAGTATTGTCGCTAATTCTTCCTTACAAAACAAATCTTCCTTCACATCCAAGGTATCACAAACTTTTTCATTTTGCTTTACATCTTTTTCTGCAGCTCTATCTCGGTTTAACACATTTTCAAAATGTTCTGCCCATCTCTCTTTAATTCCTTCCTTATCACTAATTTTGGCCCCGTTCCTATGTTTAACTTTGAGAAGTCTGGATTGACTACTCTCTTTCAATTTATTAACATGCCAGTACAATATTTTACTATTACGCTGTCTAGCTGCATCTTCCAGATCCTCGGGAATTTTATCCATGGCCTCCACTTCACACCTCCTTAGTTCATATTTTAATGCTTCCTCCACTTCGTTTACATTCCTCTTGTGTTCATATGACCTATCACTCAGATAATTCTTTTACAAGCCCCTTCTCCTCTCTATTAAACATAAAGCTTTTTCAATAGTATTTCTAGCTACGTTCCAAACTTTCTTCCCTGAGACACCATCAGGAACTTCACAAATTCTTTCAAAAATTCTCATCATTTTTGTATCAACGTGCTTAAAACTACTATGGCCAGAATTCGGCTAGGGTGGTTTCTTCTATAGTTGTAATCTTCATCAGTAGGAATTAATTATAGTTACAATGTTTGTAGGTACATCGTTGTGTCTATGCAGTTTTCCACGGCTGAGATCTTCCATGGGTGTCATATTCCGTAAGTGTGTAAGAAACACACTTCCGTAAGAAACTTACAGACCTTGTCGTTAGCTGACTAGAATAATTTTCGGTCTAGCAAATTCTTTCCTTTAGGGGTGAGGGCCAAATTTTCCTTTATTGAGGCCCAATTTGATCTATTACAGACAAAATGATCCTTATAAAAACAAAAATTGTTTTTGATGACATATAAAAACAACTGGAATTTGGTTGGAAGACCAAAAAGCCATGGCAGTTTTTTCAATGACGGGAAAAACAATGGTACTTTATCCAATGATAAAAACAAGACAAGATAAAGACACTATGATAAAATTTTGCCACCTGTCAGGTGGCAAAATTTTAAAGAACAATGTGTTTCTATGGGAGGGATTTTTGTTGGTGCAGTCTGTAGATGCATTAAAAAAAAATTGAATAACGACACTTTGTCTGATTGCAGAAATAAACATTGATGCTTTTTGCAAGGAAAAAAAATGAAACTTCTTGAAATAACAGAAAACTCAATGAAATCAAAGGCGATGACGTTATTGTTTGGTTACAGATTATCTGCAGCTAAAAGCTAAAACCTGATACCGGGAATTCGTGTTTTATGGCTATGAATCCTTGATATTTATATATCTTCTGATATTTCTTTCTTTTTTTAGATTTTTCTGAGTGAGGTTTTTCTGTTGACAAACAAAGCTGATTGACTGATCCATTGCAACTCTCGGCAATGGGCATTTTAATGAAACCATGTATCGTTCCTTGTGTAGATGCAGCTTTTTTCTGCTTCTTTTGCAGTTTTTGATCATTTGCAAGTAGGGTATGGCTTTTTCGCTCCGCTGTGAAAGGCTGTGTGTATCTGCGAAACGTTCAAAAAAAATAAATGATTTTCATCTTATTTGCTTCGTTTTTGAATGTGTGTACTAGGACTTTTAGCCTTTTGAAGTCAAAGTTCAATTTTAAATAATGTCAATGCCAGAAGAACAGTGCTAGATTTTAGTAAAAATACGTTTCAATGAAGATGGATATATTCCTGGCTGCTTTTTTTTCATTGGCAGTTGACCAGTTAAAAGGTGAATTAAATTATAGTTTCAAGCCTGGAACTAGGTAGCAAACCTCCCTAGGCAGCTTCTGTAATGCTTGGTCACTGCATGAAGCTTTCGTGGCGAATGGAAAGTGACTGCTTCTCTAATTTCTCTTCTATTTTCTTCGTATATTTGTCTGCCTTCAATCTGCTAGATTACAAGTTGAACTATCCTAATAAAAGTATTCTGGTTTCTCATTCTTTCGGATCATGTCTTAAGATATGTAAAGAAAAAGAATGTATAACTGAAATGGGATTCAGTGTCACAACGCTGAAATCTTATTTCTTTTCCTTTCTTTGTACCTAAAACATGATTCTTTGTCACAATAAATCTTCTTACTTGTCAAAACCTACCTAAAACTTGAGCTTAAGTTTAACAGTTACTTATCTCTTCATCTTTTCAGAAATGCAGCATTCCACGCTTGCCACAACTCTGCGAACTATAATACTGTATTTGTCTGGAATCCTCAACTGTTTGGTGAAATAGAACCACACGATTGTAGCTGTACTGTGCACTCAGTGAAAATAGCCATTTCCCTCACTAAAACTAGCGAAGAAAATTGGAATAGATTGACGCTTCATCCTGCTCAGACATCCTTTCAGTCTTCTTCTAATGTTCAAAAATAAATCGAGCCAGAACTCCTTTAAGCTCCAGTGAAAACCTTAACGCTATTTCAGAACAGAAAACAATCACTAATGGCAATTTCAACAGAATTCCAGCCAAACACCGGTCAGGTTTCGTTGGTCTTGATAATATTGGCAATACTTGTTATCTAAACTCTGTCATTCAGTGTCTTATAAATACCATTGAGTTGAAAAATTATTTTGAAGTTTCAAGTTTTGTGAAAGATATTAACAGGGATAACCCACTGGGCACTAACGGAATCTGTGCTGTAAATTTTTCTGCTGTTCTAAGGAAATTGTGGGAAGGACTTGAAGTTTCTATAGCTCCGACCAGGCTTAAGGAGCTTATAAGCCAAAAGGTGCCACAATTTGCGGGATATATGCAACATGATGCGCAAGAGTTTCTAACATTCTTATTAGACGCTGTACATGAGGACTTGAATCGAGTCAAGAAGAAGGTCTATGTTGAAGACAAACAAGATGCTAGTGATGAAAGTGATGAAGTGAAAGCAAAGGAAGCGTGGGACAAATATAAGCTGCGAAACGATTCGATTATTGTGGACCTTTTCCACGGCCAGTTCAAGAGTTGTCTCATTTGTCCACAGTGCAAGAAAAAATCTGTTACCTTTGATCCCTTTTTGTCGCTCTCTGTTCCTATTCCTACTTTACCTAAAGTTTACACCATTCACTTGTTCTATCTTGATACTAAACGACAGCCTGAGAAACATTCTATTGAGGTTAAAGAAGATGCAACCGGTCATCAGTTAAAGGATATCCTGTCATATCGAACAGGTATATCTAGCAATGAGCTCCAAATCATTGATATTTTGAATGGAATGTTGAGGAATGTTGTAGACGATGACATCCTTGTTAGAAATTCAAACTTTTTAATTGCCTATGAACTTTGCAATAAGCCTGGCTTGAGCTGGCATCTAGTGTTTCAAAGGCTTCTCGAACCAATTACTTGTAACAAATGTGATCTAAAAATTGGTAGTTGTAGATATCAATGTTCACGATGCAAAGCTACCTATTGCAGTGAGCGATGTAAGATAGAAAATATAAACGTACACACATGTCATCCCAGATCTAGATATAAATTTGTTGGTCTTCCTTTTTGCGTTGGGATCCCGTCAGGTGGAATCAGTTTTCAAGAGTTACAATTAGAGGTTTTAAGCCGTGCACGTCGTTTTGTAGAAGTTGTGCCTATCACAGGTACTCTTGACTTGAATTCAAACGAAGGGGAAGAGGTCAGTGAATCATCCCTGAACGATTACTTCTATATGAAGTGCCTAAATGAGGATTGTGAAGGAATTGAAAAGAGGTTTGAAAATAATGGTTTAGTGAACCCGTCTACGAGATATCTAACGGTTGATTGGCGTTGTAATCCTGAGTCTCCTGTTTGTTGTTCAGTCAAAGAAAAACAGTTGGATTTTAAAGTGATTGGTTTTGTGAATGATTATGTATTGCATGTGCAAGATTGTTTAAGGTTGTTTCAAAAGCCTGAAACGCTGAGCCAAGAGGAAGCCTGGTATTGTTCACAATGCAAAGAACACGTTCAGGCAACAAAACAACTGGGAATTTGGAAACTTCCCAAAATTTGATTATTCATCTGAAACGATTTTCGTTTAAAAATTCCTTTACTAGAAACAAGATAGATACTTTTGTAGGATTTACGTTGAATAATCTAGATCTCTCACCCTTTATACAAGCAGAAAATGAAACTCCTGTTTATGATTTGTTTGGTGTTGTAAATCATAAAGGCAGTATTTATGGAGGCCATTACACAGCATATGCACGTCTCCTCAATGGAAAATCCACTGATCTCGGCCAGTTTGGTAAGTACCTATGTTAGAGCCTTGTAACAATAAGTATTAATTAAATCCAAATGTAAAGATTGTCTCCGGTAAGGCCAGTTCCGTCAATTTGATCCCGAGACGGGAAACCTAAATTTTGTCTTAAAAATGTTGGCTGAAACTTTTCCAGAATTTTATCTAAAATCAATTTTTATGTTATAATGGTGATAAACAAAATTTTTAGATGCTGGTGGCAGAACTTAGAAGTACAACAATTTAAAATTATTGGTAATCAGTGTAACAAAATAAGGTAAACTTGGTCTTTTAGTCTGAGTTCTGATAAAAAGAAAAAAAAGAAACAAATCATTTTGCTTTTACCCGCGATAACATTGATAGCAAAGGCAGATCCAGGGGGCAAAGGGGCGCCCCCCCCTAACATAGTCTAAAATAGTGTAATTTACTTAATTAACGCAGGTTTGCGTTAACTAAAGTTGCTCCTAACACAAGTTTATCGGATTAACCTATTTTGCCCCCCCCCCCCAAAAAAAAAAAAAATCCTGGATCCGCCACTGATATAAATCCTGGATCCGCCACTGATAGACAGCAGTCGATTTGAGATATAAGTTGTTTTTTTGTTTTTTTCACCATTTAATTGTTGATTAACATTTTAGCTAACAAGTTTCTGCTAGCTTGTTGAAAAAAAAGTGTCAAAAAATAATTCACTGAAATATCTTAAATGGGTGGGAAATTCAATAACTTAAAGGCTTGAAAAAAAATTTTCACCTTAGCTTACTAGGCTAGCCTATCCCTGAAAATGTTTGTAAGAAACCAATGAGAGATATTACCTTTCATGACTTCTTTATTAATGTTTATAGCGTAGAAACCAATCCTACTTTTTCATATAATCCTTTTCTTCTGTTATGATTCAAATTATCCAACAATTATTCGGGTTGTTTTAGTGGATTCGCTTACAATTTTCTGTGATTTTCAGACGCACTGGATAGCTGGTCTCCAACCGTGCAGAAAGTATTGCTTGGGCCGGGAAAGCGTTACAATTTACGTTCTTTTTTCAGCAGAGAAAAGATTTTAGCTTACCGCTTTGCAGTCCTCTTTATAAATTCATATAAATTCTGGAATTAATGAAGTGAAATGTCACCTGAATAATAAGCTCAATGAAGAATGTTACGAACTTCCAGATTTTACAGTGTGCCTCTATGCCACATCTATTTTGATTTCTAACATCAAAGT